>JAAAXO010000069.1:147772-174396 GCA_011799875.1 Thinopyrum elongatum | reverse complement strand
GAAAAAAACTGAGAGGAAACCAGAAGTAAATATGTATTACAGAAGGTCCTTCGGACCAAAGACTTAAACTATTCACAGGCTCCTGTCGCTCCGACTAGACTCTGACTCAGGTGCGAACCTGAAACACCTAAGCCCACTCTCCGTTCGTGGAGCCCGTTTCCGTTGGATATTTTCACCATGTGTCAAATAGTGGAAAAGGACTATTTTGCCCTTATCCTAAACAGCCCCACCTCACGGGCGAACCCCCGGAGAAATGTGTCGGCAATCAACTGACGCGATCTTTCTGCACTCCTCCTCGGGGTTGTATCCTTCATTGCCAAGGCAAGCCATCATTCATTGCGTCACTCGCCATGAATCTCATAGTTTAAACTATTACTTTAAACAACACGTAAGAGATCTGTAGAGAATCTGGATTATACAATGCTGGAGTGATTCTCCGATAGGTGACTACTATGTTGAATCCCGGATTATTATTATAGTGACTAAGTAGTTTTACCACTTGTGCATACTATGATGTCTTGAGATCAATCTCTATGATTATTTGGAGTTCATCCGGAAGTGGTGAAGATGAGTTCAAAGACAGTGGCTTAAGCATACCCGGTTATCGGAAAGGTAGCTATGACGGAAATATCTTTGGCGATGAGATATTTAGTAGGTTGACAGATGCAACCCGTCACCTGTCGGACTTATCCGTGCAGCCACACTTTGACGGTAGGGACGGCTTGCTTGGTCTGATCGCAGCGTGCTCTTTCACCACAGCGTTACCGCCGACAGGGAAGGTTAGGCCGTGCGCGCTACCTGGCCGGTAGGCGGCAGAAACCTTGTAGAGCCAGTTGAGTTGTGTGCGGCGTCCCCGTTTTGGGACAGTATAGTTGGCACGACGCGTCGGAACATCGGTGTCACGAGGTGACAAGGGGGACCAACACCGGTTGAACGAGGAGAGTGCGGATTGACGGTGGTAACGACGGGGAGTCACCGGAGTCAGGCAAACCAGGTTTCGTACCCTGGAGCAACCGCCTGATCCACACCCCAGAAGGAATCACAAGGTCAGTGTTCATAAGTGTCAGGTGTAAACCGTAGCGCAACCTCGGCAGAGTGGGTCAACAAATCACTATTAGCTAGCCGTTGTACCACGGTATTAAGGACAAGTCACGTAACCAAGATCCGCATAGGTGTTCCAAACCATAGAGAGTGTTGATGACTGATGGAAAAGAACCTCGGTCCGCTAGAAGTATCGGTGTCATGAGTATTTGAGGGTTGTGAGAAAACCCGGACGGAGAGTAGGTGGTTGTCAGAAAAGTGTCGTATGCAGCGGAAATCAGTATATGATATGATAAGCATGGCATGGCTTATGAAGTTCGAAGTGGTCGGAGACCTATGCTGGGAATGGGATTGGCAAGGTTTGGATCATCTGAGATTATTGGAGGAGCACAAAAATTTAAATATGATTTTACCTTACTGCATGTACTCTACCAACAGAAGTTAACCATAATTGCGGGATACACCAATGCATCTGTTAATATTTATGACGCTATGATATGACCCGCTGTTTAGCCCTATAAATAGATGATGTTTGTGGAGCTCAGAGATATACCACCCTTAAAAAAAAAAGTACTCCAACCTAGAGAGTGTCATGCCCCAAAAAACCCGTTTGCAGGGTCATAAAATTGCCGTATTGATGCTTGCTATGACCACCCACCCAACCCCCCCAGCAGGAATCCAGTGCTGATAGATCTCACGATACGACACAGTTTAGGCCAGAGTCCCGGCGGAGTGGAGTCACTCCAAGCTCCCAGTACGCACTGTTCCGCTGCCGAGAGAGTTACTCTCGCTGTTAGCCCAAGAAGCTACACCCGGAGAAGAGCGTAATGTGAAGTGTCGCCGTGCGAAATATGAATCCATGGTACCCTTTGATAACACCATATCCATAGTAATAAGAGATGATTTGATTCTATGCCCACAGTGCCGTAATTCCAGAAGATTGCCTTCGGGTGGAATACGGGCGTTCCGGTTTAACTCTGAGCCGGGTTGCCACAACTTGAATTTCTTCAAAGAAACGCAAGATCTTGAGAAGCTAAGGGTGAGTCCATAGAAGCACTATTCAGAAGAAAAATGATTCATGGTGCTCAACAGATCAGGTGCCCACCCGACACTCAGGAAGAAGTTTCTATTGCCCACCATGCTGAATGAAATGCATTGAACGTGAAACTGCTACATGTCACTTCACACCTGAAAGTTTCAAATGCTTCTCATTGCCGCAAATTCTTCCAAATATCTACGTGGGACCAAATTCCTCATCAGCGAGGATACATAGTATCACTGACAAAAATGCACGGTTGAAGGGAATGTATGTGACAGGCATGTACAAAAGCCTAAAAGGGCATCAGAATCTTGGTGATGTGCTCAAAAAAAGCAGATCTTGAACAGTAACCCCTAGAAAGAGGGTATTGCCTTTGAGAGGAGGAAACTCAATGCGCCGGATGATGGACACCTACTGGATACTGAGCAGTATCCAAAACCTAATGGGTTGCTGCGAAAGGGACCTCCATAGATTCCATTCAAACTTTATCGGGATTTAAATGTGAATCTCATGATTCAGTCTGATGCAGTCCATTCGAAATATCACCAAAACCATTCACAACACCCCCCCCGCTACACCAACTATACACTGGTCAAAAATCAGATGGTGAAGGATTTGCTAGATATGTTGGAACTAACTGCAGGAGGAATGGTCCCCTATGAAGAAAATATGGTTCCAAAAGGTGCATTGAAAGTCTTACAGGTGAATGTCCTCATGAACCACTGTGAAGAATGGACCCTCGATCAAAATCTCATATGGACCGAAGTCTTCATATGGATCCAAGTCCTCGTATGGATCAAATTCCTCACATGGATCCAAGTCCTTCTATGATCATCATCATGCGAACGCTTCTGTTTCGCAGGGAAAATCTAAAGAGAGTTCTGATGATGTTGCATTATTCTTCAAATCATTTGTCATAAGGTCTCGAAGAATTTCTCTGTTACTATATGCCTATACGAATCCTCTCCTGTGAAACGAAGTGCTTGCGCTTCTGCCACCTTTCTTCTTATGGAGCCACAGAATGATGAAATCTTTGCCAACCCTCCAGCTAGGGTGGTGAAAGAAAAAGAGAACTAACCTCTTATGCAGGGTCAGGTTCCAGACGAACTAAACTCGTTGAAGAATTTTCTGGAGACCTGAAAGGCTTGAAAGACGCAAAGTAATCATGAAGAAATGATTCATTCTTTCTAACATTCACACTACTGTTAACTATATATACATATGTTGATTAATTGATAAATCGCTCTGATGACTGATGACAATTGATGTCAGCTTCTTCATCTGAAGCATATTTGTTGTAAGAGACACAATTCATCTGCAGGATGATTTACCCAAAGCTACTGAGTGGTCTGACAGTGGATTAATAATAACATGACCGGTGGACAAGAGCTTACTGATGAACACTCCCTTTATCTCCATCACTTTGAAGCATTCCACCTACGCAGACAAAGGCAAAAGCAAGGGTGGTATGGGTCAGGTAGGGTTGCAATCTCCAAAAGGATCGACACAGGACAAGTCATGCTTTGTCGGTTCACCCCAGATTCTTCAACACCTATGTTGTCTCAATGCTTGTGATCTTGGATATGGTGTGGTCTTGGCAAATTCGCTACTTAGTGCAAGGAATCTGGCAATTCCAAAGTCTTCGAAGGCTTTAGGAGGAGGAGACTTGTATATTGTTGTCTTATCTGCAGGACCACAGCCTGCACTGTTCTACTTGCAAAAGCTTAAGATGGCTGGCTATGGCATCGACACTGGGTCATGCTGGCATGAGGAACTACACACGCTCGGTGACAGGAAAAGAAGCTCATTGGAAGTGGAGGGTGTCAATTCCACAAAGATCATCTTTGTGGTGATTGTGAGCGGGAAAGGATGACCAGAGCAAAGCACCCCTAGAAGACTATCATGAACTACCTCTCGTCCTTTGAATTGCTTCATCTGGATCTCTTTTGGCCCTATCATTATGCCACACTAACAAAGCAACTCTCTATATGGCTTTGTCATTGTTGATGATATTCTCATTACACATGGATGCAGGTCATTACTTACAAACACTAAAGTGCAGGAAGTCTTTCAGACGATTTTCTCAAGGGCTTCGATGAATTTCGGTGTGAAGATTCCAGCATATTCGGAGAGTGACATGGGAACCGACTTCAAGTACGTCCTTGATTGACTATCTGATGACTTGGTATTACTCGGACGTTAGATCTGCCCCATACAACTCAGCAGAATGCGTTGTGAGAGCGCACAAAGAAAAGAAAGAACAGGACTCTTGTGAAGAGGCTCGCCCACCATGCTTTATGATAAAAGACAACCTGTCGACTTCTGGCCTGAGGCAATTGATACTGCATGCCACATCATTAACAGGGTATATTTAACAACTTCTTCAAGAAGACCTAATATGAATCTCACTGACAAGAAACCCAATGTGGTTATTTCAAAGTGTCGGTGCTAAATGTGGAATAGAGATCCCCATCACAATTTATTAAATTGGCAACGAAAAGCGCTTGAAGTTTTATGCGTGGTTACGGAAAAGGGGACTCGCACACCTACAGGTCTCAACACCTATCATAACAAGGTTGTGAACTGTAGAGTGCGGTTCGAGAAACTATGGCTCGCCCCAAAGAGAGCACCTACCTCCTGTGCTAGATGAAATGGTCTTCATGGGAATCCATCAAGAAAGGCTACGAGGATGTTATACCTACTGAAGAATCTGCTGAAGAAGTCATTCCAGATCATGAAAGAAAATCTGCTGGTGCATCTGAAGAAATGCTCGGAAGAAAATGCGTGGGGGTTCGTTCCGTTGTGCAGACAAATCAGAAGTCGTCAACCTGCTCATCCTCGCGTTGCAAATGAGTACAGCGTGAGAGAATTATCAACGACATCAAGCACTAGGCCTCGCACTCTCAAAAGCTTCAATTGGTCTAACTTTTGTGGGCATTTGCTTTCGTCTCTATCACAGAGCCCACCAAAGTAGATGAGTGGCATTTCTGGAGCCTGAGTGGCTTCAAAGCGATGTAAGAGGGAATTACATCAATTCGAGCTGAACAAGGTGTGGGAAGCTTGTCAAGCGACCAGACCCAAGGCAGAGCACAATATCATCGGGCCCAAAATGGATCTACCGCAACAACAAGATGAAATGACCCTAGTGGTGAGGAACAGGTCGTCTTGTAGCTAAAGGCCTACCACACAGGTTGAAGGATTGATTTCGGATGAAATGAAACGTTTTCACATGTTGCTAGATCTTGGAGGCTATTCGCATATTGCTTGCCTATGCTAACCATCATATATCATCTATATTCACCCCCCCCCCCCCCCCCCCCAATGGTGTGAAAAAGTGAATTCCTCAATGGTAAGTTGAGGAAGAAAGATATGTGTCAACCCCAGGTTTTGAAGTCCTAAGCATCCTGATCACAAGCTCAGACTAATATGGCCCTCTATGGCCTCAAGCAGGCCCATCGGGCGTGTTATGATACTCGGAAGCGAATTCCTCATGAAGAAAGGCTCAAAACCCGGTTCACCGACCCAACTTTTTCACCAAAAATATATGATGATGAAGTATTCGGTGCCAAATATATGTTGATGATATTATCATTTGGTGGTACTACACCAAACGTTAATGACGAATTTGCTTATATGATGAGTGAGGAATATCCAAAGTCCATGATGGGAGAATTGAAATTTTATTCTTAGGCCTTCCAAATTCGTCAACAACGCATGGCATCTTCATTTCTCAGAGAGATACCTAAAGGACGTTCTGAGGAAATTACGGTTATGCAAGAAGCAAAGGAGTCATCATGGTGGAGAGAAGTGGGGCAGAGGTCATCAATGTAAGCTGGTAGTTCTTACATGTTGTACAAGAGATGAAGCCCGGTGGATGAGAAGAGATTTAGCAAGTTCCGGGTATGTGAGCTAAATATCTTGTAGACTTTGCGAAGGTTCCTTGAAAAAGACACACATCCTAACACTTATGCAAAATTGATTTGGACTTAGATTGGGGCAACACACGAAGAAGTTTTTCTTAATCAATGAAGAAACCCTCTAAGTGTGAGAAATTAACGAAGAATGTGGATTCTCAGAGCCGACGACAATTGTACGCAGGCGTCTGAAAATCATCATTCTTATTACGGTGGGGAACGCCACACAAAAGTTGAAAATCTTCAAAATTGAGTTTTTCTTCATTTTGCAATAATTCTTCAATTTTTTGAATTCTTCAACTTTCAAATTCTTCAACTTGCAAAGTCTTCAAAAAAAATTGACTGATGTTCTTCATTGATATATATAATAATAATTGAGTTTTTCATGCATCAACAGCATCACTTAGTACTAATCTTCACGTGATTTTCTCTAAGTGAATGTGATTCGGGAAACCCCGTTCCCCCTGTATGCTAAACTTCAACCCATTCCGTTTCACAAATTTCTTCAGGTGCATTCTATTTGAAACCCGTTCAAAGTCTTCACTGTGTCCTGGACAGCTAAAAGAATTATGCGAACGAAACGTTAAAAATTTTAGATCTTGAATTTTCGGCTTTGGCCGCTCAAACTGTCCGCATCCCGCGATTAGGACTTAAACTACTTACCACGATCTCCATCTCTCCTGTACAGGGTGACACATGTCGTTAGAAAGAGCAAGGGTAGGGAATGTTCATCCCAAAATTTCGGATGGGAAGTTTTTCACCGTGGCTTTATAAATACCCCCTTCCTCTTGTCCTCACTTTATCCCGCGAATGCACTCCCCTCGCTCGAGCTCTCAGACCCCTAGCGCCGACGATACTCTCATCGTCCACCGGTGAGGGGAAGAGGAGAGCTTCACGTCTCGACCTTCATCGCCGCGTACTCGCGCCGACAGCGGACTTTTTCATCCGCCGCCCACCGTAGATGTCTCTCAACGCCAAGTTAGGGCGTGGGAGATCTGAACGGACGAAATTCTCCACTTCCACTTCCCGTTCGTCGCGTTTCTTCGTCCGGGGTGGTAAGTAAAATCTGATTTTACTGCCCTACTTTTTGATTCTGTGATTTCACAAACTCTTCAAAAGGTGTTTATTCTTCAACTTCTGCATCCATATAACTCCCGAATGCTTCGTGTATCTTGATTGTGTGTCTCTAAGCTATGTTTTTCTTCAAGATTCCTCAATTCGTGTTCGATTTTCTAATCACTACAACTCGGACGAAGTTAACGAAACACTTAGTGAAATTCGACTCAAGGACTCCCCTGGCAAAATTCCTCAAAAATTGCATTCTTTTGAAAAAATTTCTCGAGAACGCATATGACCTCTTGCCTCCAAATTCTTCGACTATATCTGTTCACAGGTACAAAATGTCTGCTGCGAATCACTAGGTTCCCATTTCAAACTTAACTCATTTGCAAGCGTTCTCGAAGTTATAAGTTGCACACTTCCTCAGAAAACATCAATGTTCAAAATCTCAAGTTGGAAGAAAAGGCTGATGGTCAAAAGACCTTCAGAAGGGAAGGAAAGAGGCCTAAACAATATACAAACTTTGAAATTCCTGAAGACATCTATGATGATATGTACTCCTGATGAAGCAACTCCATGGCAGAGAGACCAAATTTCTCATGCGTCAAAAGTGCTGTCCATACAGAGAATGAGAGAGAAGATGGGCTAAGGAATGGAAGGAATATCGTTATGTTACTCCCAAGTAATGAAGAAATTCGCCGTTAACCCCCATGGTCAAGACCTCCATGACCACCAGGCCAAGAAGCTGAATCCCTCAAGCATCAGGTTGCGGTGAGGAATTTTCCAGAAGAATGGTAAGGATCCGATCAAAATTGGCTAAAGTAGCAGTGAAGAAATTAAATGAAGTGACTCGCTGATGTTGCTGAGTGGCCTCTGCTAGGCAAGCCAGAAGGCTTTGCGAAGAAATCTGGATGAACTGGGTTTCCCAACTGCTATGCCCTCACGGCCATTGCAAAGCCCTCATGGTCATTATCCTAGGAACAACACTCTAGGGCAGCACCAATTCCCAGCTGCCAAGCTCGGACAGCTTTTGCAAATCCTCAGACCTGTGCATCTGGCCACGTGCCAAGGCAAGAATCTCGTTGCCTCAGGGAGCATCAGCAGTTCCTCAGCTCCGCACAATCTTAACTGATCCAATCTTGCGAAGAAAAAGGCACTGTGGTCGACGGTCCCAAGCCAGTCCTCACGAAGAATGTTGCCTTCGCAAGTACCGTCTGATGACGATATGTTGCTGATGATGAAGGAACTTGCTGAGACATCAAAGACAGGCAAGAAAGGCCGCATAGAGCCAAAGGCCGATGTTGATTGCCACTCATGTCAGGATCCTAAAAGGATCCTTGATTTAATCGATTATGGTCACAGGATCCAAATAGCTCTTTTGCCTGAATTGCACCTCACTCTGTGCCAGAGAGCCAAAGTTGACGGCTTCATAGCCGAGCAAAATGGCAAATTTGAAGAGGCCGCAGTCAAGAAAGCGTCAATGACCAAGAAGGAGCGCTTATGAAGAAGAATGTTGTGAAGATGACTCCTGAAGAACTTGTGAAGTTGCGAAAGGACATCCAAAGCTCTAACTGATGAACTCTTGACGCTATCGGCAGATGTGGCTCAGGTGCCAAAAGTGCAGATTTGTCAGAATGGCCAAGGGTTCAACCGAAAGTTGCAGCTCCATTCAACAACAAATTCCTCGGCTGGCATATGCTCAGCATATGAGAGAATGCTAGCACAAAAATGATGAAAATCAGTCTGTTGACGAACACTGAAAGTTCAGGGCTGCGAGAAATTCAGCTCCTGAAGAAAACACCAAGAGCAACCTCCAATGTTGCGCCTGAAGAAACAACTCAGGTCAGTTGAAGCATATGAAGCTGGTCGCCTGCAAGAATCTGAACAAGCCAGGGGCAACTGCATCAGTGTGTGCCTGAAGAAACTGCACCACTTTCATCTGCTCTCCTGAAAAGTCATCAAGATGCAAGATATCCACCTTCCTCTGCATCAGAAGCGAAGAAGACCAAAGCTGCAGAAAAGGCAGCTGTGAAGAAAAGGAATGGATCGAGAAACTGCAGAGTCTTCAGCTCCCAAGAAAGTGAAGACTTTGCAAAGCTCGTACACCAACCCCATTGATGCTGTTCCTATCTAAAGCATGCCAGCAAGGAAATGTTCCCTTTGGTGAGGAATATGTCATTCTAGATGACAGTGATGAAGCGAATCCTTCTGCTGCTACTTCAGAGCAGTGGATGAAGAAATTGAAGTGAATGATACTCCCTTCAACCCCACTGGTATCATCGCCGTGCCTCGAGTTGCACAGCTGAAAGAGGCAGGCGTTGAGAGAAATGATGAGAAGATGAGGATGTGGACATTGGGTTACTACACCAGTTCTCAATGATGATTATTGGGAAAGGACATCATCCAAATTCTCCATTGACCACCCTCTGCACAACAAATTCCTAGTCCCCTAGTGCAGACTGAAGAAATTCATAAGGGCTCTGAAGGAATCAATCTTCACTATTCTATTCCAGAAGAAGTTCCAGCTACTACTGCTGAAGAAATGGAGACCAGAATGACCTTTGCTGATGAAATTTCGTATGGAAATTCCTCAGTCTGTGGCTCCAGAGGTTGTGCGCCAGCGGCTGTGAAGAATCAACTGTTAATCATCAGCCCAGCCACAAATCCTCATACCAAGAAGCAGAAATTCAACGCTGATGGTTTCTTTTTTTGCTGAGATCATTTCTTCACGGATACAATTCCCTTAGACTCTGCAAGACGCGACGCAGGCGTTCTGGATAGCAAGTCAAATGAAACTATTACTCTTCCCTCCTGTGGTAAGAACAGGTATTTGACCACGAGCAAATTCCTCATGTGGATATGGTCGCTTCCTTCTTCCATCCAGTCCTCAGTGTTCTTCATGACGCTGGGCTGCTTAACTTCTGCGACTGAAATCTGCGACTGGAATGAAGAAACTCATTCTTACTTCACGCCCACATGCATATCACTGGAAAATGGTTGAAAATGGAAATCATGGGTGCTAGACTGGATGACGAAAATAATACATCTAAAACGCAACCAACTTGAATTGCTTCACGCCGTCACCCAGTCAGTCTCCCACTGAAGGTGCTAGGCTCATCTATGAGGAAACTTGAGATCTCAAATCATTGATGCAAGTGCTGATGAAGCCTTTGAAGGCTGGCCAAGCTCTCAAGGAAACGTCATTGTGAAGGAATTGCTCTATGTGCCAGGAGATATAGTCGCAATTGACCAAACCCACAGTCCAATCAAGGGCCAAACTTGATGAAATAAGAGTTGTTGGGCATCATGAGATGCTGCTATTCATTCAACATGATACATGGCATTCCCATTAACTACCATGATTTCTTCATGAGGACTTTGGCCAATGCTGCTCTGTCACCTTTTGAGTTGAAGCCTTACGCTCCCTGGATCATGAAATTCATCAGATCAAGGTCTTCAATTCATTATAAGGCTGACTTTCAGAATCATCTCAGCTATTTGCCACCTATCGAAGTCCTCAAGCGGACTATTTGCTCAGCTAATGAGAAGGGCAAGGCTGCTATTATAGATGAAGGCACTCGTCCATTGGATGGACAGTTTCGCAAAGCTGCATCCTATTCCACCAATGATGACTCTGCAACACAAGATTCTGCTGCCAAAGCTTCAAACCAAAATCCTCAAGCAACAGCTCCGCGTGTGATGACTGATCATGAACTTCTCCTCAGTCTTCATCAGAAAGTTGATCGAAATCACAAGTGGGTCAAGCGTCAGTTTGGTGCAATTCTTCAGAACATGACAGTCACTCAAAACACTGTGAAGAAGAATCACTACTACTTGCATGAAGTCTTTGACCGCACTTGGGCTATTCTATTGAATCTTTATAGTGCTGAAGATCTCAAGGAGATGGGCTTTCAACAGGACTTTGACTGGTCTCAGCCACCTTCGAAGAAATTCAAGAAGGTCAAAGTTCCTCAGCTTGTTGCCTGTTCATATTCTTCATCGCGCGAGACGGATGAAGCTGAAGATTTGAACGACACTGCGGTAGGCCCTACCTCAATGGACGACCCCAACAACGCTGGCGCTCCTCCATCGACATCATGATGATATTCGTCAGGGGCGTTAGTCCTCATTTTTCGTCCCTTTTGGTCATTCGATGACAAAGGGGGAGAAATTTGAGTTAGTCTTCAAGCGGGTCTTATACATGGGCTATTTTTTCTCTTAAGTTACAACTCTTGCTCTTCTGAGGTGTTTGATCTGATGAGTTGTAAACTTAAGTCCTATGGTGGTCTGATACTTTTCAACTGCCTTCTGCATGCTTATTTCCTCAAGTACCTTAATGCACGCATGCTGAATTTTGTCAGACACCATATTTCATCATGCATTTCAAATTCTTCATATCATATGTTAAATGCGTGTATGAATTACAAGATATAGGGGGGAGATCTCCATGATATTACTCTACAATGTGCATTTGCAATCCAAAGCAAAATCCTCAATATGCACATCTTCAGGGGGAGTTCCTCTATATCTTGCAATCAAATTCCTCAATATCAGTATTTACACTTCATATGTATTATCCCCGTTGAAAACTTAACCTATTTGTCATCAATCACCAAAAAGGGGGAGATTGTAAGTGCATCTAGTGCCCCTTAGTGATTTTGGTGTATTGAAGACTTATAGGTCAAGGGACTAATGTGTTTGTGAGTGTACACATGTTCTATAAGTCTATGAGGAGTTTGATATTTACGAAGAAAGTCGACCCCTAAAAATGAATGTCTTCAGTTGAAGACTTTGGTTTTCTTGAAGACTTTGAAAATGAGGAAATTGGTGTGACCTTGAAGACTTGATATTGATGCGAGGATTATGAAGCGTGAAGACTTTTGTTTTCATAGTTTTGTTTTCCCTTTCTTGAGTCATAGGAAACACCGTACTGTTAAAGGGGGTCGAGGTAAAACTAAGGAAAAGTTTCCAAGTGATGCTCAACTCAAAATACTACACCTACCCAATCCTTTCGAGTGAAGCCATTGGAAATCTCATACAGTTCAGTCAAGTTCTTCAGTGACAGAGACGAAGTTCTTCTGTTCTATGAGGAATTTGTTCTGACTGAGGAGTTAGGAATTTGCCAGTGCGGATTGCCTACAAGTGAGGATCATGATAACCCTTAGGAATTTGAGAGCTCAAATTTCCAATCGTTGCTGTGCTATGCGCCAGTTGTCCAAAATATCCTATCCACCTAACGGTCATATCATTGAAGGGCATTTATGTCTTATCATGTCGGGCTGCTCCCTAGGCTATAAATAGCCGCCCCCTACAACCACTAGCTAGTTGGCTGCTCCGAAAGAAACTGACACTTGTCATTTAGAGCATCCCATCCTTCAAGGACTTTGAGCGAAAATCATCAAGTGAGGAAAAACCCAAACCCAACACCTAAAACCCAAAGTGATTGAGCATCACTAAAGAAATTGTTCCTGTGTGGAACCGACGCTTGTTACCTTTGAGGACTGTGCATCCTCCAGACGGTTAGGCGTCATGGTCTAGAGCATCCAAGAGGAATTGTGGATCGCCGAGTGACCAAGTCTAGGAAGCTTTGGAAGTCACCTGTGAAGACTTACCACGAGTGATTGGGCGAGGTCTGTGTGACCTTAGCTCAAGGAGAATACGGTGAGGACTGTGTGTCCGGGACTGTGTGTCCTCAGGTTTAAATACCTAGCCGCTCCAACCAGACGTGCAACTGTCACAACAGTTGGAACTGGTCTACCAAATCACTGTCTTCACCAAGCTACTGGTTCTATTTCCTCAACCCTTTCATTTTCTTGCATACTTGTTGTGTACTTGATCGTTACTGTTTGAAGACTTTGGCTGAAGACTTTCTCAATTTCCTCATTCCTATTTCTTCAGTCCCTTTGTCTTCAGCCAGCTTATCCTGTTTACACGCTACCTGTGCTCTGTTTTGTTTCATTTCATCATGATGACTATGCTACTGCTTTGTTATCCATGTACCTGAGTACTTATTCCGCTGCTTGTAGTTCATTGCTTAGGAAATTCCTCACGTAGTATTTCCTCAGCGACGAATTCATAAAAATCGCCTATTCACCCCCCTTCTAGTCGATATAACGCACTTTCAGTAGCATCATGAATGAATTCAACAATATAACTTTCACATAAAGCATTCTTTTCATCATTCATAAGCATAGAAAGTTTTTTTACTCTCCACATAAGCAAATTTATTCTCATGAATAGTAGTGGGAGCAAACTCAACAAAATAACTATCATGTGAGGCATAATCCAATTGAAAATTAAAATCATGATGACAAGTTTCATGGTTATCATTATTCTTTATAGCATACATGTCATCACAATAATCATCATAGATAGCAACTTTGTTCTCATAATCAATTGGAACCTCTTCCAAAATAGTGGATTCATCACTAAATAAAGTCATGACCTCTCCAAATCCACTTTTATCAATATTGTGAAAAGATTCAACACCCTCCAAAATAGTGGGATCAATACTACCTAGAGTTTACACTCTTCCAAACCCACTTTCATAAATATAATCATCATAAATAGGAGGCATGCTATCATCATAATAAATTTGCTCATCACAACTTGGGGGACTAAAAATATCATCTTCATCAAACATAGCATCCCCAAGCTTATGGCTTTGTATATCATTAGCATCATGGATATTCAAAGAATTCATACTAACAACATTGCAATCATGCTCATCATTCAAATATTTAGTGCCAAACATTTTATTGACTTCTTCTTCTAACACTTGAGCACAATTTTCCTTTCCATCATTTTCACGAAAGACATTATAAAGATGAATTATATGTGGCAACCTCAATTCCATTTTTTTGTAGTTTTCTTTTATAAACTAAACTAGTGATAAAACAAGAAACTAAAAGATTCGATTGCAAGATCTAAAGATATACCTTCAATCACTAACCTCCCCGGCAACGGCGCCAGAAAAGAGCTTGATCTCTACTATGCAACCTTCTTCTTGTAGACTCGTGTTGGGCCTCCAAGCGCAGAGTTTTGTAGGACAGTAACAAATTTCCCTTAAGTGGATGACCTAAGGTTTATCAATCCGTGGGAGGCGTAGGATGAAGATGGTCTCTCTCAAACAACCCTGCAACCAAATAACAAAGAGTCTCTTGTGTCCCCAACACACCCAATACAATGGTAAATTGTATAGGTGCACTAGTTCAGCGAAGAGATGGTGATACAAGTGTAATATGGATAGTAGAAATAGGTTTTTGTAATCTGAAAATATAAAAACAGTAAGATAACTAGTAACAAAAGTGAGCAAAAAGGGTATTGCAATGCTTAGAAACAAGGCCTAGGGTTCATACTTTCACTAGTGCAAGTTCTCTCAACAATGATTACATAATTAGATCATATAACAATCCCTCAACGTGCAACAAAGAATCACTCCAAAGTTTCTATCAGAGAACGTAGGACGAAAACATGCATCAACCCCTATGCATAGATTACCCCAATGTCACCTCGGGAATCCATGAGTTGAGTGCCAAAACATACATCAAGTGAATCAATAGAACATCCCATTGTCACCACAGATATCCCATCGCAAGACATACATCAAGTGTTCTCAAATCCAATACTCAATCCAACATAACGAAACCTCAAAGAGCAAGACTCAATTCATCACAAGAAGGTAGAGGGGGAAGAAACACCATATGATCCGACTATAATAACAAAGCTCGCTGTCGGGGACGAATCCGCGATCACCTATGGGACCCAGGGAAGGACCCCTTTACGTTCGGCAGGGAGAGATGGTCGCACGAAGAGCAAATCTAGCGAAGAACACGACAGTGCACGAGAGAGATTTACCCAGGTTCGGGCCGCACGGATGCGTAAAACCCTACTCCTGCTTTTTGGTTTATTATCTGTATGATTGTTCTAGCTCCAGGAGCGCTACAGTACCGAGTAGCTGCGTACAATACTGGAGTTCTCCATCTCCCAGTTCCTCTCCCTTTTCTCCACGTTGCCTATGGGCCTCCTTTTATATGCACAAAGGGGTCACCAACAGGTGGCAAACAGTAAAGGTAGAGGTGGAAAGTTGCTACAGTAAGGCCACTATTACCAGGATGACATGTCCTACCTACCACTGACGGTAGGGGACAAGGGCATTAAATGCCCATGCCTTTGCTGTCCACATACATGTACCCGGACGTCTTGGACGTGGAAAAGCCTATCCCACCTGCTCCTGCACCGCTAGCTACAGTGCACCGCCGTCTACTCAGTGCCCTGCCACGCACGCTTCGAAGGACCCAGAGCGCCACGCTGGCAGAGGCACCGGAGCAGCACAGTAGCACAGTGGTACAGTAACGCTTGCCGCGGCAAGACCTTGCCGCACCTGACAACTGGCCGCAACCCATAGTTTGCCGCGCAAGGTAACTTGCCGGGGCAAGTACCTTGCCGCAGCCGCTATATTGCCGCAGCCAATACCTTGCCGCAGCCAATGACTTGCCGGGGCAAGTACCTTGCCGCGGCAAGTACTCTGCTACAGCAATGCCCAGGCTGGGCCTTAGCTGTCCCTCCCGGCAAGCTCCTCTTGCCGGGGCCTTAACTCTTGCTTTGTATACTTTGTTCTTGAATGGCTTAATAATCTTGAGCTTCTCTCTGGCTGTCCTCCCGCAAGCCTGGCCGCGGGATGCTACTACTGCCCGTGCACAAGTACGGGGTACTAGGGTACCCCTATTCTAGTACACCGACAGGAGCCCCCGGGCCTGGGCCACACAAGGTGCCGGGCGTTGTTGGGCCAGGCCCAAACAGTGCATGGGCACGCGTGGCTGGGATAAGCCGAAACGTCCCTATGCTGTTTAATTGCACGCTCTCCCACGCGTCGCGCGTTGAATGCGGAGCGTGGAAAGCGTGCGCAGCTATCTCGAATGACGAAGGGGCGGATGGTTCCGCATCTTTCCCCATAAAAGGAGGGACCTGCAGAAGCACTCACACACCCCTCTCACCATTCTCGATCTCCAAATCTCCGCCTTCTTCTTCCTCCGCTCTAAAACAAAGCGGTTTCCCAATCCTCCGCCACCGCGCGCGTCTGCATCGCCCTCGGTCCTCAGCTCCGCCTTCGCCATGCCTCCCAAAGGAGAAAAGGGGAAGACGGGGAAGTCCTCAAGGACGGAGACCCAGGCGCAGTTGAAGAGGCAGAAGTACGCGCTCTTTGCTCCGACGCTCACGGGGGCGGATCTGAAGGCCAAGTTCCAAGGCATGTGGGCCGCGAGGACCAAGGCGCATCCGGCCACCCGCGTTCGCCCAGCCACCGACGAGAGCGAAGTGAGCAAGTACCCCTTCTTCGCTTGCTACTTTTGGTGCGGGCTCTGCCCACTGTACTCGGATTTCTTTAGCGACGTCATGTACACCTTCAACCTCCGTCTGCTGGATCTCACACCGAATGCCGTATCCACCATGGCAATATTTGCGCATCTGTGCGAGAACTTCGTCGGCGTCGCACCCAACACTGCGCTGTTCAGGCATTACTTCACTCCCCGTGCTGAAAAGGGGGAGCCTCTCACTGTTGGCGTCTCGTTCGTTTCAAGATTGGGCGCCAAGGAGCATTATCTGAAGGGGGATCTCCGCCCAAGATGGGGAGAAATCCGGTCTGAATGGTGTTGGATCATTGACGACGAGCCGCCACCATACTGTGTGCTTCACAAGACCCCAGCAGCGCGTGGCACAGACTGGAGCGATCTGGATCCCCAGGACAAAAAGCTGGAGATTGCCGCTACCAGGATCATACGGCTCAGGGAGGCCGGGCTCACCATAGGGATGGTTGGCGCAGACTTCCTCCACCGCCGCATTGCTCCTCTGCAGCAGAGAGGAAGGCTGGCCTCTGATTGGAAGAACCCAGCCGATATCATGCGGCTGCGCCCTGGACTGATCAACAACTTCACAGTTCTGCAGCACGACTTTTTCATGCGAGAACTGTTCAAGCAAGAGACAGATCCAGAGAAGCGCGACAAGGCGTTCACGCTGCCGAAGCACATCGTGCCCCTTTGCAACAACTCCGCATTGAGTGCAATCATCGCTATGATGCCGCTCTGCAATGCGCACAGCGTTGAAGCAACTTGGGACGTGCCGCTCGAAGAAGACGTGCGGCGATTCTTGGACTCCACGGTCGAAAAGCAGGTCCGGGAGGAGGAGTGGCTCGTCCGCAACACCACTGAGCAAGAAATAGAATTCATTGCTCGAAGAGTGGAGGAGGACAGGCTCGCCAGGGAAGCTGGCGATTTTGGTTATACTTTGGCGGAGCTCGACGAGGCACAAAAGGAGAGCCTTGCCGAGCAGGGGATGCTTGCCGGGAAGGGCGAGCTCGCCGCACCCGGCGAGGATGTCGGGCCAAGCCAGCCTGCCGACGAGTCAGGCAGCTCGGAGGATGAGGGCTCCTCTTCCGAGGAGGGCACCGAAAGCCCACCGCAGTCAGAGTCCCCAGCCCCTCGGAGGAGGAAACGCCTTCGCAGGCTTGGCAAAGTGGCTGAGCGGCAAGAGGTTCAACAACCGCCGGAGCGCCGTTCGACGCGCTCGTCCGCGGCAAGGGCTGGTGCTGCGGGAGCGTCTCACGCGGCCCCGACAACTGGAGCAGGGTCATCAAAGACCGCTGCTACTACCCCCGCCAAGCGGCCAAGGAGTCTAGCTCCCCCTCCTCCTCCTCCTCACACGGAGGCGGACTTTGATTTTTCCGCTCTCAGCGAAGAGGACGACGAAGAAGAGTAAGTTCCCTTGCCGCGACCCTCAATCTTTGTAAGGTTTTGTTTCTGTCCTCACTTGTCGCGCTCCGGCCTTGCTTCCGCAGGGAGGAAACCTTGGCGGAGAGGACAAGGAAGAGAGCTAAGGTCTCGACGAGCAAGACCGTGGTGGTCGTCAAAGATGAGCCCGCGGCAACCACCGGGAGAGCGTCTGAGACCACGCCGACCAGCTCGGAGCCCAGCCCTCGTCGCAGCCCCCAGCGCAGCCCCCAGCGTAAGTATTTCAACTACCTTTCGCTGGCGGTCGCTGAGGAACAAGCATTTTGTCACTGACATCTTTGGGCGTGTAGGAGAGGAGCAGCAAGTGGAGCCATCTGAAGGTGCTCCAGAAGTACCACCCCCCTCGACCACACCGCCAAGGAGAAGATCTCCGGTAAGGGCTCCCACTAGCGAGCCGAGCCACGAAGAGGAGCCGGCAAGCGCCGAAGTGCCAAGCACCAGCGCTGGCGACCCCACCCCAATGACAAACGTTGACGGGGGAGGGGAGCCCACCGCTCCTGAGCTCAACACGGGTAAACCCACTTGCCGCAAAACTCTTTCTGCTTTCTTTCTTTTGTCTTCTTGAATTTCTTCCTGAAGCTCTTTTTTCCTTACTTCTCGGGTTGGCAGAGCCCTCCTCGGTGGAGCCAATGAACATTGACTCTTCTGCCGAGGAGAACACCACAGGGGCCGTCGACGACGAGGCCGCCAAGGCCGCCGCTGCCAAGGCCGACAAGCTGGCAGCCGACAAGCTTGCCGACGAAGAAACTGCCAATGCTGCTGAAGAGGCCGGCAAGGCCACCGAGGATAATACCGCCAAGGCGCCCACCGATGAAGCCGCCAAGGCTACTGAAGCTGAGGCCGCCCAGAAGGCTGCTGAGGAGGCCGGCAAGGGAGCCGGTGGTCATACTGACGGCCCTGAGGCCACAGGAGCGCCAGGCGCTACTCCGACCACGGGTCCCTCAACCACTGACGAGGCGGCAGCGCCCAACTCGCCTCCGCCAAGCAAATACATCCGGGTCGGCGAGAACGTCTACGTCAGCCTCCCCTGGACGGTGGGCTCCAGAGCGCCAACCGAGGAGGATGTTGTGGACGAGGAGATCCTTGCCGCTGCTGGGCTCCAGCTTGTGGATGCGCCAGGCGCCAGCAGCAGCAGCACGTCTGAAGAGGAGCAACTGCTTCAAAAGCTGCTGAATCTTCATCGCGCCCGACGGGAGAAGCTAGCTTCCAGGGAGGCGCTCATCGAGAAGGCCGAAGCTGACATGTTGAGGCGCGCGGAGATCTTGGCGGACGTCCGCGCGCGATCTCTTAATGCGTTAGAGGTCAAGCGGGCACAGCTGGCCGAAGAACGGCAGGCCCTCCTCCTGATGAAGCAAGACATTGAACAAAAACAGGAGGAGACCGCCAAGGAGTTGTCTGCTCAGGCCGGTGATCTGAACCAGCGGAAAGTGGACCTTGACGCCCACGAAGAAGAACTTGCCGAGCGCAAGAGGAAACTTGCCGAAACCCTCCGACAGAAAGACGAGGAGGTGGCAAGACTTGTCGCAAAGCGGACCCAGGGGCAGGCACAAAAACACCAGAAGGAAATCGAAGCCTTGGCCCAAGAGTACGCCAGCAAGTTGGTGGAGGCCACCAGCGCTGTCGCTGCTGCAGAAGTGAACAGGAAGGAAACGGAGGAGAAAGTGGCAAGACTAGAGGCCGCCCTCAAGGCAAACGGTGACAAGCTCTCAACGCTTGAAAGTGAGAGGGCAAAGGTGACCCACACTTTGGCGGAGATGCAAGTTACCATAGCCAAGAAGAACAATCTGCTTGCCGCCGCCAACGACTCCAGAGCAGACCTGAAGCTGAAGCTGACCACGCTGAAGGAGACGCTCGACACCACCAGAAAGCGCGAAGGGCTTCTAATGACAGAGCTCCAGAAGGAAAAGGGTCTGCTTCAAGACGCTATTGCAACCCACAAGAAGTTCAGGGATAACGTGGGGATCTTCACAGACAGGCTTGCCAGCGCCGCCGAGGACATCGACAAGGAGCTGACTGCCCTGAAGGTGCCGGACTTCGGGTACTCCACCGACAAGAACACGCAAACTAGCGTCAAGCTAGCCGAGTTCTTCGACGGAGTAGTAGAAGCACTCCAACAGTTCCAAGTCAATCACAAGGCTCAACTGGCCGACGAGTCACGCAGGCTTTGCCGGGGAGTTCTCCGGAGGTTGTTGGTGAAGATAGCATACAGAAACCCGGGCGTCGACTTCAGCAACATCTTCAAAAGCTTGCCGAAGGGATACGACCCCGCGCCACTAGAGGCCCTTGTCGCGCCCATCGTGGAGAGGGTGGACCAAATCCAGAGAGTCGAAGGCGAGCACCGCAATTAGAGAGCCCATTCTTCTCCCTCCTTGCCGCCGCTAGACATGTTAAAGAACAATCTGTTTAAGCCGCGGCAACTTATCTTGTAATATAACTTGCAATATTTTGAAGTTAATGCATGTCATCTCCCTTGAGCAATTTCTTTCTTTGTGTGTACTTGCCCTATGCTTATAGGGAACTTGCCGGTGCGCGCACCATCGCCGCGAGCGCTGGGTGCGGGACTCCAGCAGCCTGCTGGCAGTGCCGCTGCCGGCAAGCAACCTTGTCGCGCTCAGTGCAGCCACTTAGGTTGTTGAGCGGACTCGAAACAAGGTAAGGGCGCGACCGATTACGCTTAGGTTCCGTCGCGCACAGGTTTTCCATACAAAGAGTAGTATCGTTCAAGGAAAATAACCTTGAAAATAAAAAAGAATTTGATTATTCAAACTTTGGCACTTAGCTTTGTCGCTGATCTCTCCGCGGCAAGGTCTTGTCACTGCTTGCCGCTGCCTTCTTCCCGGCAAGGCAAAGTTTCTTTGAACGACGCCTGGTCCATGCCTGGTCCATCTCATTATCCCACCCTCCCCGGCAAACTTGTGCGCGAGGGAAGCTTCTGTCTCTTTGAGAAAAAGAAAGAAGAGAAAATAAAGATATAGGAGCTTGGCGGCTCGTTAATGCTTACCGGGGAGGCTGTACTGCACAGTATGTTAGATAATCATGCAAAATAAAAGTAAACATGAAATCGTCAAAAACTGCGAAATACAAAAGCTTTATTTATGCACAGGGTCTGCGCCTGGCTTTGTACAAAGGATTACATGCAACAGCGGCAATACTTGTACAAAAGGTGGTTGCCGGGGAAGGGCCCGGCAACCGCGCCTTATGGAAAAAACTTACGAAGATGCTCAATGTTCCAGGAATTGATCACTGGAATGCCATCCTTGGTCTCCAGGCGGACAGCGCCGGGCCTGGTGACTCGTTTCACCCGATAAGGGCCTTCCCACTTCGGCGTCAACTTGTTTGAATTCTTGGCCGACTGAACGCGCCGAAGAACAAGGTCGCCTTCCTCGAGACTTCTGGCATTAACTTTGCGGCTATGGTAGCGACGCAAAGCTTGCTGGTAGCGAGCAGCTCTCACAGCAGCCCGAAGACGATCCTCCTCGAGGAGCATAGCGTCATCTTGCCGCAGTTGCTCTTGCTCAAGCTCATCGTAAGCGAGCACTCGAGGTGACCCGTATACGAGTTCCGTGGGGAGAACTGCCTCTGCTCCATAAACTAGAGCAAAAGGCGTCTGGCCAGTAGCTCGATTTGGTGTCGTCCTGATCGACCAAAGAACCACTGGCAGCTCCTCGATCCAGTTCTTGCCGCACTTGCGCAGCCTGTCAAAAGTTCTCGTCTTGAGCCCACGCAGCACTTCAGCATTTGCCCTTTCAGCTTGACCGTTGCTTCGGGGGTGAGCAACAGAAGCGAAACAGACCTTGGCGCCAAGGTCTTCGACATACTGCATGAAGGCGTGGCTCATGAACTGGGTACCGTTGTCGGTGATGATCCTGTTAGGAACACCAAAGCGACAAACAATTCCCTTGAAGAACTTGATGGCTGATTGTGCTGTCACCTTCCTCACTGCTTCCACTTCTGGCCACTTCGTAAACTTGTCGATGGCCACATACAAGTACTCGAAGCCCCCGGTGGCACGGGGAAAGGGGCCGAGGATGTCGAGCCCCCAGACCGAAAATGGCCAGGAGAGAGGGATTGTCTGGAGAGCTTGAGCTGGCTGATGAATCTGCTTGGAATGAAACTGGCACGCTTCACACTTGGTTACTAGTGCAGTTGCATCCTGGAGGGCGGTGGGCCAAAAGAAACCTTGCCGGAAAGCCTTTCTAGCAAGGGCTCTTGACCCTATGTGGTGACCACATATGCCTCCATGAATCTCCGCCAACAGCTCCTATCCTTCTTCCCGGGGAATACACTTCAATTTCACACCGTTTGGTCTTTTTATGCACAGCATGTCATCGACAAATTGATACATATTGGACCGTCGGGCTACTTTCTCTGCTTCTTCCTGCTCTTCGGGAAGTTCTTCTGTCTGAAGGAAATGGACGATCTGCTGCGCCCACGCTGGAGCCTGTGGCTCGACAACGAGGACTAAAGGCATTTCTTCTGCTGCGGGAACATCAGGCCCTACGGCAAGAGCTCGTCGCTCTACCAAAGCCGGCCGTTCCCCGACGAGCTTGGCGGGAACAGCCGCTTCAACGACAAGAGCCTGGGGCCCTGCTGGAGCGTGCTGTCCTTCAACAAGCTTGTCGGGAGCGGTTGCTTCAACGACGGAAGCCCAAGGCCTCGTCGGAGCATCTTGCTCCTCAGTGCTTCGATCAGGAGCGCCTGCTTCAACGACAAGGACCCGAAGTCTTGTCGGAGCAAGTTGCCCCTTTGCCTCTTGCCTAGGAGCACCCGCTTCAACGACAAGAGCGTGAGGCCTTGTCGGAGCAAGTTGCCCCTCTGCATCTTTGGCGCTGGCTTTGGCAGCCTTCTTGCCGGCGGCTTCGGGGAGCTCTGCCGGGAAGTAGTCGCCAGAAGCCAACTTCCTCTTCCTGCCTTGCCCTACTGATGGCGTCACGGATGGCTGAGTTAGTTGGAGCACAAAAGTGCCTGGTTCCACAGGCAATTTGAGTGCGGCGCACTTTGACAAACCATCGGCAATGTCATTTTCAGCACGTGGGACGTGCTCCATTTGTAGGCCGTCAAAGCGTTCCTCCAACTTCCTCACCTCATCTACATAAGCTTCCATCAATGGGCATTGGTAGTTCTTGTTCACTTGCCTGACGACAAGCTGCGAATCTCCCCTGACAATAAGCTTCTTGATCCCAAGGTCTGCCGCGATCCTGAGACCGGCAAGCAACCCCTCATATTCTGCAGTATTGTTCGTCGCCTGTTCCTTGGGAAAGTGCATTTGGACCATGTACTTGAGGTGCTCTCCGGTGGGTGCGACAAGCAGTACGCCAGCACCGGCGCCTTGCAGCGAAAAGGCACCATCAAAGTACATAAGCCACTCTTTGCTTGTCTCCTTGCCGGGGAGAGTCATCTCTGGGATTTCTTCGTCTGGCGTTGGTGTCCATTCTGCGACAAACTCTGCCAAAACTCGGCTCTGTATGGTTGATGTACTCTCAAACTTGAGGCCAAAGCTCGACAACTCCAACGCCCACTCGACAATCCTGCCCGTCGCTTCTGGATTTTGCAAAATCCTTTTCAGCGGGAAGCGAGTGATGACGGTAACTTCATGTGCTTGAAAGTAATGGCGCAGCTTTCTCGAGGCCATGAGAAGGCCAAAAAGCAGCTTCTGCACACCAGAATACCTTGACCTAGCTCCCTGCAGAAGAGAGCTCACAAAGTAGACCGGGCGCTGCACCATTTTCTTCTTTTGTATCACTTCACCTGACTGCGCAGACGAATCCTTGTTGGCAGCAAAACTTGTTGCCCCCAGCTTGTCGCTGGTCGTGCTTGCCGCAGTTACTGCCTCCTCATCCACCTCTCTCTCCGCTACCAGCGCAGCACTAACCACTTGATTGGTTGCCACTAGATACAGCAACAACTTCTCTTGTGGTTTAGGCGCGACAAGTATTGGAGGAGAGGAGAGGTATCTCTTCAAGTCTTGCAGCGCCGCCTCCGCCTCCGGAGTCCATTTCAATGGACCTGCCTTTTTTAAGATTTTGAAAAATGGCAGGGCGCGCTCAGCTGACTTGGAGATAAACCTACTGAGGGCAGCAACACAGCCGGCAAGTCGTCGAACATCCTTGACGCGCTTCGGTGCTTCAATTTGCTCAATGGCTTTGATCTTGTCAGGATTGGCTTCAATTCCACGTTGAGACACAAAGAACCCGAGAAGCTTGCCGGAGGGAACTCCAAACACGCACTTCTCGGGGTTGAGCTTCAGGTTGATCTTGCGCAGATTTACAAAAGTTTCTTCTAGATCTTGAACCAAAGTAGCCCTGTCTTTGCTTTTGACCACTATATCATCCATATAGGCTTCCACATTTCTGTGCAGCTGAGGCTCAAAAGCAATCTGGACGGCTCTTGCAAATGTCGAACCAGCATTTTTCAAACCAAATGGCATACGTACAAAACAGTATGTGCCACAGGGTGTGATAAATGCGGTCTTTTCCTCATCTTCCTCAGCCATGAAGATTTGATGATACCCTGAATATGCGTCAAGAAATGAAAGCAAATCACATCCTGCCGTGGAGTCAACAATCTGGTCTATGCGGGGCAAAGAAAATGGGTCTTTGGGACAAGCTTTATTGACATCAGTGAAATCAATACAAAGCCTCCATTTTCCATTCGCTTTGCGCACGACAACCGGATTGGCCAACCACGTAGGATGGAGCACTCCTCTAACGAGGCCTGCTGCTTCCAACTTCTTGATTTCTTCCGCAATAAACTCTTGCCGCTCCACAGCTTGCTTTCTGGCTTTCTGTTTGACGGGCCTCGCGTGGGGACAAACGGCAAGGTGGTGCTCAATTACTTTCCTGGGAACACCGGGGATGTCGGACGGTTGCCATGCAAATACGTCGACATTCGCCCGCAGGAAAGCAACGAGCGCGTTTTCCTATTTGTTGTCAAGTGTGGCACTGATGGTGAAGGAACCACCAGTGCCATCCTCCTTGGCGGGCACCTTCTTTGTCGCCGGCGGAGCGGCTTTGTTCTTCTTACACTTGCCGGTGGAGCTCTCTGGTGCGTCCTCGACGGCAGCGCAGCACTCCGAAGAGGTGCGCTTGCCGGAGTGGGCACAGGAGCTCTTGCCGGACTTCCTCTTGTTCTCCCGCCCAAGAGCTTCAGCGGCAAGTGCCTTGGCGGCAGTTGCGGCAGCTGCTTCCCGGTAGATCTTGTCGGCGCAAATAAGCGCATCCTTCTTGTCGCAGGGAACTGTGATAACACCTACTGGACCTGGCATCTTCAACACGTTGTAGGCATAATGAGAGGCTGCCATGAACTTGGCGAGCGCTGGACGGCCAAGTATCCCATTATAAGGCAATGGAATATCGGCAACATCAAAGGTGACCTTCTCGGTCCGGTAGTTCAGCTCGCCGCCAAATGTCACTGGCAGCGTGATCTTCCCTTTCGGCTTGCTCCTTCCTGGATTGACTCCTTGGAAAGTACCAGTTTCCTCAAGCTCGCCGTCAGAGATTTGAAGTTTCCGGAGCACAGCGGGCGAAATCAGATTCAAGCCGGCCCCACCGTCAACTAACATCTTCATGACCTTGAGGTTGCGGATCGTTGGTGAAACCAACATCGGCAAGCACCCGACCGCCGTTGTGCGGTCAGGGTGGTCCTCAATGTCAAAGACGATAGGCGTGTCGGACCACTTCAGAAGCTTTCTAGCGTCAACAGATGGTTCCGCCGCATTGATCTCTCGCGCCCACTGTTTAAGTTGGCGGTGAGAAGAATGCAACGAAGCACCACCGTCAACACACAAGACTTCTGCGGCTTTCTGAAATTCGTGCTCACTGAATTCTTCATCATCTAGATCATCATCATCATCTTTGTCGCGGCCACGAGGAGGCCTGTCTCTCTGCTGCTGCTTGGCCTTGCCGCGACGCCCTCCTCGGGCAGTGCGCTTCTTGCCGGACCCGCCAGCACCTTCTGGGGCCTTCTCCTTGTCGCGCCTCTCATACTCAGCTTTCTGCTATTCGACAAGCTGCTCGACTCGTCGACAGTTCTGGAGATCGTGTCCCTTGGTGCGGTGGATCTTGCAATATTGCTTGTCGGAGCCGTCCTGCTTGTCGGCAGCCGCCAAGGCCTGACAGTTGGCGCACGCGGCAATCTCCTTGCCGGAGCCCTCGACTTTGGCCTTGTCGGCGCTGTCGTTGCCGCTGGACTGCTCGACGGCAAGCACAGCTTTGCCCTTTTTCTTCCTGTTGTTCCGCCGCCGGCCCTTCTTTGCCGGGGCGGTACCTTCGCTGTCAGAGCTCCCCCCTGCGCCAACACCTTCACCGGGAAGTTTCCTTCCCTCTTCAGCGTGCGCACACTTGTCGGCGAGAGCATATAGCTGGCCAATGTCTCTGACCTTGGTCATCGCCATTTCCTCCCGCATCTTGCGGTTACGCACGTTCTGATGGAACGCGCTAATAACCGCAGCGGGGTGAACATCCGGGATGTTGTACTGTACGCGGCTGAACCTTTGAATGTATTTGCGCAGGGGCTCTCCTTCCTTCTGGGGGATGAGATGAAGATCACTCTCCTGGCCATGAGGTTGATGACCGCCAGTAAAGGCACCAACAAACTGATGGCACAGGTCCGCCCATGAAGAAATGGAGTTCTCCGGCAAGTGCATGAGCCATGAGACGACGTTGCGCTTTAACACGAGCGGGAAGTAGTTAGCAAGAATCTTGTCGTCTCGTCCCCCGGCAGCTTGCACCGCAATGGTGTAAATGCTGAGGAACTCCGACGGGTGTGTCTTGCCATCATACTTCTCCG
>JAAAXO010000069.1:125787-141994 GCA_011799875.1 Thinopyrum elongatum | reverse complement strand
AGTGGTTGTCACATTGCAGGCGTACGGCCGTCCGCATCGCTGCCGGACGACGTTCCGCCTCAACTCGCTTTACCCTGTAGAAAGACAGGAGGTGGAGTCGGTCACGTGTCGTCTCGGACGTTCCGTCGTCGACTGCGACGACGACGTCCGCCTAGAACGCCGTTACCCTGAAGATAGAGGGGGGGGGTGGAGGGGGGGGTTGTGTCAGGGTGGCCCAGTGGGTCACGTGCTCGTCTCGGGTCCGTTGTCGCCTGCCGCGGACAACGTCCGCCCCTCGAACTCACGCCGTTACCCTGAGAAGAGACACGGTGGCATGTGGTGTCACGTTGCTTCACTTAGGCGTCCGGCGGCGCTGCCCGACGACGACGGCCGCCTCCTGGACTGCGCGTTTTACACTAAATAGACAGGGTGGCAGTGGTTGTCACGTGCTCGTCTCGAACGTCCGTAGTCGCTGATGCGACGACGTCCGCCTATCGACTCGCCTTCACTGCGATAGAACAGGCGTGGCAGAGTGGTGTCACGTGTTTCATCTCGGTGTCCGTCGTCGCTACCGTGAAGACGGCAGACCTCGACTAGTTGTGACAACCTAAGATAGATAGGGGTGGGGCCGGCAGTGGTGTCAGTGCTCGTTCTCGGCGTCCGTAGCGGCTGACCGCGATGAAGTCCGCCGCGAACTCGCGTTACCATGAGATAGACAGTGGTGGCAGTGTGGTGTCCATTGGCTCGTATCGGCGTCCGTCACGACGCCGCCCCGACGACGTCCGCCTCGACTCGCGTACCCTGAGATAGACAGGGTGGAAGTAGGGTTGTCACGTGATGTCTCGGCGTCCGTCGTCGCTGCCGCGACGACGTCCGCCTCGACTCGCGTTACTGAGATAGACAGCGGTGGCAGTGGTAGTGGTGTCACGGGTCGTCTCGGTGTCCGGCGTCGCTGCCGCGACAACGTCCGCCTCGAACGCGTTTACACCGGATGTGAGATAGACATGGTGGCAGTGGGGTAATGTTGCTGCACTCGGCGAAGTAGTACGCTGCCGCGACGACGTTCACCTGGACTCGCGTACCCTAAGATAGACAGAGGTGGCAGTGGTTGTTGTCCAGTGATGTATCGGGCTTCGGCGTCCGTCGTCGCTGCTGCGATGACGTCCGCCTCGACTCGCCTTACCCTGAGATAGACAGGGTGGCAGTGGTGTCAAGTGCTCGTCGATGTCCGCCTCGACTCGCGTTACCATAAGATAGACAGGGTGGCAGTGGTGTCACGTGCTCGTCGACGTCTGCCTCGACTCGCGTTACCCTAAGATAGACAGGGTGCCAGTGGTGTCACGTGCTCGTCTTGGCATCCGTCGTCGCTGCCGCGATGACGTCCGCCTCGACTGGCGTTACCCTAAGATAGACAGGGTGGCAGTGGTGTCAAGCGCTCGTCTCGGCGTCTGCGTCGCTGCCGCGATGATGTCTGCCTCGACTCGCGTTACCCTAAGATAGATAGGGTGGCAGTGGTGTCACGTGGTCGTCTCGGTGTCCGTCGTCGCTACCGTGACGACGTCCGCCTCGACTCGTGTGACCCTAAGATAGACAGGGTGGCAGTGGTGTCACATGCTCGTCTCGTTGTCCGTCATCACTACGTCGACGACGTCTGCCTTCACTCGCATGACCCTAAGATAGACAGTGTGGCAGAGGTGTCACGTGCTCGTCTCGGCGTCCGTCGTCGCTACCGCGACGACTTCCGCCTCGACTCGTGTGACCCTAAGACAGGGTGGCAGTGGTGTCACATGCTCGTCTCGCCTCGACTCACGTGACCATAAGATAGACAGGGTGGCAGTGGTGTCATGTGCTCGTCTCGGCATCCGTTGTCGCTACCACGACGACGATCGCCTCGCTCGCGTTACGCTAAGACAGGGTGGTAGTGGTGTCACGGGCTCGTCTCGGCGTCCGCCATCGCGACGGCGACGACGTCCGCCCCGACTAGCGTTACCCTATGATAGACAGGGTGGCAGTGTTGTCATGTGCTCGTCTCGGTGTCCATCGTCGCTACCGCGACGACGTCCGCCTCGACTCGCGTTACCCCGAGATAGACAGGGTGGCAGTGGTGTCACGTGCTCGTCTTGGCGTCCGTCGTCGCTGCCGCGACGATGTCCGCCTCGACTCGCGTTACCCTGAGATAGACAGGGTGGCAGTGGTGTCACGTGCTCGTCTCGGCGTCCGTCGTCGCTGCCGCGACGACGTCTGCCTCGACTCGCGTTACCCTGAAATAGACAGGGTGGCAGTGGTGTCACGTGCTCATCTCGGCGTCCGTCGTCGCTGCCGCGACGACGTCCGCCTCGACTCGCGTTACCCTGGGATAGACATGTGGCAGTGGTGTCACGTGCTCGTCTCGGCGTCAGTCGTCGCTGCCGCGACGACGTCCACCGCGACTCGCGTTACCCTGAGATAGACAGGGTGGCAGTGGTGTCAAGTGATCGTCTCAGCGTCCGTCGTCGCTGCCGCGATGACGTCCGCCGCTACTCGCGTTACCCTGAGATAGACAGGGTGGCAGTGGTGTCACATGCTCGTCTCGGCGTCCGTCGTCGGTGTCGCGACGACGTCCGTCTCGACTCGCGTTACCCTGAGATAGACAAGTTGGCTGTGGTGTCACATGCTCGTCTCGGCGTCCGTCGTCGGTGTCGCGACGACGTCTGCCTCGACTCGTGTGACCCTAAGATAGACAGGTGGCAGTGGTGTCACGTGCTCGTCTCGGCGTCCGTCGTCGCTGCCGCGACGACGTCCGCCTCGACTCGCGTTACCCTAAGATAGACAGGGTCGCAGTGGTGTCACGTGCTCGTCTCGGCATCCATCGTCGCTGCTGCGACGATGTCCGCCTCGACTCGCCTTACCCTGAGATAGACAGGGTGGCAGTGGTGTCACGTGATCGTCTCGGCGTCCGTCGTCGCTGCTGCGACGACGTCCGCCTCGACTCGCGTTACCCTGAGATAGACAGGGTGCCAGTGGTGTCAAGTGCTCGTCGACGTCCGCCTCGACTCGCGTTACCATAAGATAGACAGGGTGGCAGTGGTGTCACGTGCTTGTCGACATCCGCCTCAACTCGCGTTACCCTAAGATAGACAGGGTGCCAGTGGTGTCACGTGCTCGTCTTGGCATCCGTCGTCGCTGCCGCGATGACGTCCGCCTCGACTGGCGTTACCCTAAGATAGACAGGGTGGCAGTGGTGTCAAGCGCTCGTCTCGGCGTCTGCGTCGCTGCCGCGATGATGTCTGCCTCGACTCGCGTTACCCTAAGATAGATAGGGTGGCAGTGGTGTCACGTGGTCGTCTCGGTGTCCGTCGTCGCTACCGTGACGACGTCCGCCTCGACTCGTGTGACCCTAAGATAGACAGGGTGGCAGTGGTGTCACATGCTCGTCTCGTTGTCCGTCATCACTACGTCGACGACGTCTGCCTTCACTCGCATGACCCTAAGATAGACAGTGTGGCAGAGGTGTCACGTGCTCGTCTCGGCGTCCGTCGTCGCTACCGCGACGACTTCCGCCTCGACTCGTGTGACCCTAAGACAGGGTGGCAGTGGTGTCACATGCTCGTCTCGCCTCGACTCACGTGACCATAAGATAGACAGGGTGGCAGTGGTGTCATGTGCTCGTCTCGGCATCCGTTGTCGCTACCACGACGACGTTCGCCTCGCTCGCGTTACGCTAAGACAGGGTGGCAGTGGTGTCACGTGCTCGTCTCGGCGTCCGCCATCGCGACGGCGACGACGTCCGCCCCGACTAGCGTTACCCTATGATAGACAGGGTGGCAGTGTTGTCACGTGCTCCTCTCGGTGTCCATCGTCGCTACCGCGACGACGTCCGCCTCGACTCGCGTTACCCCGAGATAGACAGGGTGGCAGTGGTGTCACGTGCTCGTCTCGGCGTCCGTCGTCGCTGCCGCGACGATGTCCGCCTCGACTCGCGTTACCCTAAGATAGACAGGGTCGCAGTGGTGTCACGTGCTCGTCTCGGCATCCATCGTCGCTGCTGCGACGATGTCCGCCTCGACTCGCCTTACCCTGAGATAGACAGGGTGGCAGTGGTGTCAAGTGCTCGTCGATGTCCGCCTCGACTCGCGTTACCATAAGATAGACAGGGTGGCAGTGGTGTCACGTGCTCGTCGACGTCTGCCTCGACTCGCGTTACCCTAAGATAGACAGGGTGCCAGTGGTGTCACGTGCTCGTCTTGGCATCCGTCGTCGCTGCCGCGATGACGTCCGCCTCGACTGGCGTTACCCTAAGATAGACAGGGTGGCAGTGGTGTCAAGCGCTCGTCTCGGCGTCTGCGTCGCTGCCGCGATGATGTCTGCCTCGACTCGCGTTACCCTAAGATAGATAGGGTGGCAGTGGTGTCACGTGGTCGTCTCGGTGTCCGTCGTCGCTACCGTGACGACGTCCGCCTCGACTCGTGTGACCCTAAGATAGACAGGGTGGCAGTGGTGTCACATGCTCGTCTCGTCGTCCGTCATCACTACCTCGACGATGTCTGCCTCGACTCGCGTGACCCTAAGATAGACAGTGTGGCAGAGGTGTCACGTGCTCGTCTCGGCGTCCGTCGTCGCTACCGTGACGACTTCCGCCTCTACTCGTGTGACCCTAAGACAGGGTGGAAGTGGTGTCACATGCTCGTCTCGCCTCGACTCGCGTGACCATAAGATAGACGTGGTGGCAGTGGTGTCATGTGCTCGTCTCGGCATCCGTTGTCGCTACCGTGACGACGTCCGCCTTGACTCGCGTTACGCTAAGACAGGGTGGCAGAGGTGTCATGTGCTCGTCTCGGCGTCCGTCGTCGCAACCGCGACGACGTCCGCCTCGCTCGCGTTACGCTAAGACAGGGTGGCAGTGGTGTCACGTGCTCGTCTCGGCGTCCGCTATCGCTACCGCGACGACGTCCGCCCCGACTAGCGTTACCCTACGATAGACAGGGTGGCAGTGTTGTCAAGTGCTCGTCTCGGCGTCCATCGTCGCTACCACGACGACGTCCGCCTCGACTCGCGTTACCCCGAGATAGACAGGGTGGCAGTGGTGTCACGTGCTCGTCTCGGCGTCCGTCGTCGCTGCCGTGACGACGTCTGCCTCGACTTGCGTTACCCTGAGATAGACAGGGTGGCAGTGGTGTCACGTGCTCGTCTCGGCATCCGTCATCGCTGCCGCGACGACGTCTGCCTCGACTCGCGTTACCCTGAGATAGACAGGGTGGCAGTGGTGTCACGTGTTCGTCTCGGCGTCCGTCGTCGCTGCCGCGACGACGTCCGCCTCGACTCGCGTTACCCTGGGATAGACATGTGGCAGTGGTGTCACGTGCTCGTCTCGGCGTCCGTCGTTGCTGCCGCGACGACGTCCGCCGTGACTCGCGTTACCCTGAGATAGACAGGGTGGCAGTGGTGTCAAGTGCTCATCTCGGCGTCCGTCGTTGCTGCCGCGACGACGTCCGCCGTGACTCGCGTTACCCTGAGATAGACAGGGTGGCAGTAGTGTCACATGCTCGTCTCGGTGTCCGTCGTCGGTGTCGCGATGACGTCTGCCTCGTCTCGCGTTACCCTAAGATAGACAAGTTGGCAGTGGTGTCACATGCTCGTCTCGGCGTCCGTCGCCGGTGTCGCGACGACGTCCGCCTCGACTCGCGTTACCCTGATATAGACAGGTGGCAGTGGTGTCACGTGCTCGTCTCGGCGTCCGTCGTCGCTGCCGCGACGACGTCCGCCTCGACTCGCGTTACCCTAAGATAGACAGCGTGGCAGTGGTGTCACGTGCTCGTCTCGGCGTCCATCATCGCTGCTGCGACGACGTCCGCTAGAAGGAGAAAGAAGGGCTTATCTATCTTAGGTGTCCGCCAATTAGTGCCGAATCATCGCTTCCGCTACGCAGACGCCGATACGATCCTTGACACCACCACTGCCTACCCCGTCTATCTTATGTTACCGCGAGTCGATGGCAGACGTGCTCTCGGCACGACGACGTACGCCGAGATGAACACTGACACCACTGCCACCTGTCTATCATGGGTAACGCGATGTCGTGGCGGACTCATCGCGGCAGCGACGACGGACGCCGAGCAATCACTGACACCACTAACTGCCAACCCTTCTACTTGAGTAACGCAGTCGAGGCGTACTTCGTCGCGCATTCTACGACGACGCCGAGACGAGCACGTGACAACCCTGCCACCACCCCTTCTTCGAATGGTACACGTGATCGGTGCAGTCTTCGGCCGGTCGCGAGGCGGAACTTCGAGACGAGATTCTCAGGAGGTAGGCGCTGCCACCACTGTCTATCTTAGGGTACGCTGTGAGCGGGACGTCGACGATCACGTACAACCCACTGCCCACTCCTTCTATCTTTGGTACCCTATCAGTCGAGGCGTCTGTCGACGAGCACTTGCACAACAACTGCCACCCGGTCTATCTCATGGTAACGCGATTCGAGCGACGCCGAGATTAGCACGTGACACCACTTCCACCCTGTCTATCTCCCACAGGTTAATACACGAGTCGAGGCTGACGTCGTCGCGGCACGACTACGGACGCCTATACGAGCATTTGACACCAACTGCCACCCCTGTCTATCTCAGGTTAACGCGAAGTTGCGGCGGACGTCGTGCGCGGCAGCGACGACAGACACTGAGAACGAGCACTTGACCACCACGCCACCCTGTATCCTATGGTAACGCGAGTCGCGGCAGACGTTTCGCTGCAGCGACGCGGACGCCGAGACGAGCAACGTGAACCACTGCACCTGTCTATCTTCAGGGTAACGCGACATGCGGACTCGTCGCGGCAGCGACGACGGAGCCCGAGACAGCAGTGAACAACCTGCACCCCACGTCTATCTAGGGTACGTGGTCGGGATGCAGGACGTCGTCGCAGTCATGCCACGGATACGCGAGACGATGCAGACCGCTGACCAACCGCGCCACCCTGTCTATCTAGGGTAACGGCGAGTCGAGGCGGGTGACGCCGTACCGCCACGCACTTAACGCGAGTCGGGCGACGCGACGAGCACTGTGACACCACGCCCACACCGTCTATCTCAGGGTAAACGCGAGTGAGGCGGACTCGTTCGCCGCAGCGACTGACGGACTCCGAGACAAGCACGTTGACAACCACTTGCAACCTGTTTCATCTTGGGTAACGGCAAGTGAGGCTGGACGTTGTCGCGGCAGCGACGACGGGAAGCCCGAGTCAAAGCACGTGACCCACTTCAGCCACCCCGGTCTCTCTCAGGGTAACGCGAGTCGAGGCGGAAAAAGTCGTCCGCTATAGCTTCAAGCACGATGACACCACCTGCCACACCTGTCTATCTATGGTAAAACGCAGTCGAGGGCTGACGTAGTGCGGGGCGGACGACGGACGCGAACAGCAGTGACACACTGCCACCGTCTATCTAGGTAAACGGAGTCGCAGCCGGACGTCGTGCGGCTAGCGAGACACGGACACTGAGACGAGCAACGTTAACACCACTGCCACCTGTCGATATGGCGTAACGCCGAGGTCAAGGTGGACGGTCGTGGGGCGTAGCGACAACGGACGCCGAGACGAGCACGTGACACACACTGCCACACCTCCGACCTCTAGCCATGGGTAACGCGGTTTGGCATGATCGGGGCGAGGCGTCATCGCGCGTAGCGACATCCGAACGCCGAGACGAGCAACCGAGACACGACTGCCACCCGCTCTCTACGTAGCGTTAGGGACCGTCGCAGCGATGGACGACACGAGCGACACGTGCACCACTCCACCCTGTCTATCCGTAAGCGTAGTGGGCGGAGTCGTCGCAAGTGCGCACGCGAGACGAGCACGTGATACACACGCTGACCACCCTGTCTACTCAGGGTAACGCGAGTCGAGGGCGAGTCGTCGTCGGCATGATGACGGACGTCGAGACAGTCAACGTGACACACTGCAACCTTCTATCTCTAGGGTAACACAGTCGAGGCGGACGTTCGCACGGTAGGAGAGGACGCCGAACAGCACGTGACAAAACAACAACACACCGAAATTGCCACCCTGTTCTATCACTGGGTCACGCGAAGTCGGGGGCGAATCGTGTCGCAGGTCAGCGACGCTGGCCGAGACAGCACGTAGACACAACACTGGCCACCTGTTCATCTTAGCGTAACGCGATCAGGCGGACGTCGTCGCGACAAACGCACGGACGCTCGAGACTGACACGTGACACCACTGCCAAACCTGTCTTCGTAGCGTAACGCGAGTCGAGGGGACGCGATGCGGGCGCAACTCGTGCGCGAGACAAGCACGTGAAACCACTGCCAACACTGTCTATTCATAGGGTAAAGAAGTCGGGGCGAGGCGCTTCGTGTGCGTGACGCGGACGCCGAGACAGCACGCTTGAGAACCACGCCACACTGTCTAGTCAGGGTAAACGCGAGTCGAGGCGGACATGATCGCCGTCCAGCAGTCTTCTTGATGTACGGACGATCGAGACGAGCATCGTGACACCACTGCACCCTGTCTATCTCAGGGTAAGCGAGTCGATGCGGACGTTCGTCGCGGGAGCGACGACAGGACGACGACGGCCATCCACGGCACCCTGTCTACTGGCAAGTCAGAGACCTACACCACTGCCACCCTGTCATCTAGGTACGCAAGTCGAGGCAGAATACTGTCAGCAGTGACGATGGACGCGAGACGAGCAGTGACACACTGCCACACCCTGTCTATCTTAGGGTAACGCGAGTCGAGGCGGTACGTCTCGCGGACGCGAGGGACGCCGAGAAAGCACGTACCCACTGCCACCCTGGTCTACGTGGGACGCGAGTTCGAGGCGGAGTCATCAGGCTAGCAACGCGTGACGCCGAGACAGCACGTTACACCACTCTGCCACACTGTCTCTCTTAGGGTTAACGCGAGTCGAAGGCGGACGTCGTCGCGGTAGCGAGACGGCCGCCGAACGAGCACGTGACACCACTGCCACCCTGTCTATCTTAGGTACTGGTCGGGACGCAGCGAGCGCCGGCACAGACGAGTGACCGGCCATGATTCTGGTAACCGAGCGAGCGACGGTGCGGGCACACGGAAGACGAACATCGCCCACTGCCACCCTGTCTCCTTCAGGGTAAGCGACGAGTCGTGGCGCGAATGCGCGTCAGCTGTAGCGAACGGACGCGAGTGAGACAGTGACACCACTGCACCCTGTCTATCTTAGCGGTAAGCCGAGTCGAGGGCGGACGTCGAGTCGTACGGAGCGGACTACGGGACCCGAGACGAGCCACGTGACACCAACTTGCCACCCTGTCTATCTTAGGGACACGCAGTCGAAGGGGACATCGTCGCGAGCAGACGCAGACGACCGAGACGAGCAGTGACACAACTGCCACCCCGTCTATCTTAGGTAACGCGAGTCGGGGCAGGTCGTCTCGGGTACGAGCCGAGACACCGAGAAGCACGATGAACACTGCCACCGGTTCTTAGGTACGCGAGTGAGGGTCGTGAAGCACGTGCCGCACCCGTGCTTAGGAGCGAGTCACGCGGACGACGACGGACCGCGAGACACTGCACTGACCCACTGCCCCACTGTCTATCTTAGGGTAAGGCAGTGAGCTGCGTCGTCGCAGCAGCACGACGGCAACGCCGAGACGACACGTGACAACACTGCCACCTCGTCTATCATCGGAGGGAGTAGAGTCGGGCACGTCGTCGCGGTATGCGAGATGGGACGCTCGAGATGGAGCAGTCATACCCTGCCCACGCGGGATGTCTTCTTAGGTAACGCGAGTCGTAGGCGGAACGGTCGACGGCAGCGACGACGGACCGAGACGTACAGTGCACCAACACGTCTATTCTTAGTGGTAAGCGTAGTCGAGGCGGACTGTCGACAGACGGACCGAGCATTGTACACCACCTGCAACTGTCTATCTAGGGTAACGACGAAGACCGAGGCGCGCACCGACACCGACAGGTGAAACCGCAGCGTGGACAACACTGCCACCCTGTCTATCAGAGGTATCCCCTAGTCGAGGCGGACGTCGTCGCGGGCATCGACGCGGACGCCGTGACGACATGTGACACACTGCCAACCCTGTCTATCTCAGGGTAACGCAGTCACGTGCGGGACGTCGTCGCGGCAGACCCGAACGACGAGACACGAGACGAGCACGTTGACACCATGCACCCTGTCTATCCAGGGTAACGCAGTTCGAGGCGACGTCTGTCGCGGACACGACGCGACGACGCCGAGACGTAGCACGTGACAACCACGCACCTGTCTATCTCCAGGGTAAACGCGAGTCGATGGCAGGCGTCTCGCGGCAAGCGGAGCGAACGGAGCCGAGACGACACGTGACCCATGGCCCCCTGTCTATCTCAGGGTAACGCAAGCGAGGCAGGACGCGTCAGCATGCGCACGACTGGACGCCGGATCGAGTACACGTGACAAACACTCCACCCTGTCTATATCGAGGGTCAAGGCAGTCGAGGCGGACGTCGTTCGCGGTACGCGACGATCGGACGCCGAGACGATCACTGACAACCACTGCCACCCTGTTATCGTCAGGGTAACTGCGGGGGAAGTCGATCGACTGTGGCGCGCGGTTGATAGACCCGGAAGCACGCGTGACACCACTGCAACCTGATCTTACAGGGTAAGGCAAGCGAGCGCGGACGTCGTCGCGGTGCGACGACGGAAGCCACGAGACGAGCACATTGACACCTACTGCCACCCTTATCTAGGGTAACCGCGAGTCCGAGGCGGACGTCGTCACTGCGTTACAAGTGGACGGACTGACCACACTGCCGCTACCTTGGCACGGACGAGGCGAGACAGCATGACACCACTTCCACCCTGTCTACTCATAGGGTATGAGTAGAGGCGGAAAGGGGGGCGTCGTCCGGTTAGCAAGACTGGACGCCGATACGAGCACGTGACAACCTGCCAAACCTGTCTTCTTAGGCACGGATAGAGCAGATCGCGAGGTTGAGACGACAAGAGTCTGGGACATCCTCAGCTAGGTCCGGTAGGAGAGTCGACGGTCGACGAGGACATCGAGACGGACCGTGACAACCTACTGCCCCACCCTGTCTTTTGGTAACGCGAGTCAGGGGACGTGTCGCGGATAGCCGACATGCACGACGCCGAGACGAGCCTGACAACACTACCACACTGGCACTGGTACACACCCGATAGAGCTAGTCATAGGGGTACAGATGCAGCGACGTGACACACTGGCCATGGTATCAGGGTACGCGTAGCGACGCCGAAACGCGGACGACCGTATAACCACTGCCACCTGTCTATCTAGGGTAATGCGACGATTGAGCGGACGAATCGACGAGCACTGACACCATGCACCCTGTCTATTCTGTAAAGGTCGAGGCTCGGACGTCGTCGGGTACGACGACAGACGAGAATGATACCATGCCCACCCTGTCATAGGGTACGCGAGTGAGGACGAATTACTCGCGGTAGCAGACGACGCAGACGAGCGAGACGAGCACGTGACACCACTTTGCCACCCTGTCTTCGGGTTACACGAGTTCAGGCGGACGTCGTCACGGTAGCGAAACGGATCGGACGACCGGTGACACCCACTGCAACTTCTACTTATGGTCCCGATCACGAGCATGTGAACTGCCCCTTCTTAGGTGTAACGCGCAGTCGAGGAGAAGATCTTCGCAGCGTAGCGACAGCGACGATCGAGACGAGCACTGACACCACTGGCCACCATTGTCTATATGTAGGGTAAATCGAGTAGCGGAGGACTAGTATACAACGGGTCAGCGCGCGACGACGCCGAGACCTGAGACGTGAAACCACTAAGCAACCTGTCCTATCTAGGGATACGGCAGTCGAGAGCGACGTCATCGCGTCAGCGACGACGGACGCGAGCTACAAGCCAGTGACACCACTGCCACCTGTCTATCTTAGGGAACGCAAGTTCTCCCTTCCAGAGGGGACTTCGTCGCGGCAAGCGACGACGGACGGTCGGGAGAAGCGGGCCCGGACCAATCCCAACCAAGCCCAACCCCCCCCAAATAAAAAATCCTGTCTTAGGGTAACCTGAGTCGCGGCGGACAGTCCGATCGCGGTCATCGACGACGGACGCCGAGACGAGCATCGTGGAACACCACTGCCACCCTGTCTATCTAAGGTACCTGTAGGCGAGGCGGACGTCGTCGCGGCAGCGACGACGGAGCCGAGACGATCAATGTGACACCACTGCCACCCTGTCTATCTCAGGGTACCAGGCGCGAGGCTGGACGCGCTCGCGGCAGCCGGAACGACGGACGCCGAGACGATCTAGGGCGTGACACCACTGCCACCCCTGGTCTATCTCAGGGTAAGCGCGATTCGAGGTGGCGCGTCGCGGGAGCGACGACGGAGCCCGAGGTACTGAGCAAGCTTGACACCACTCTAACAGGCCACATGTCTTCTCTAGGGTAATGCGATCGAGGCGGACGCGTCGTGCAGCGTACGACGAAGACGCCGAGAGAGCACGTGACAACCATTGCCCACCCATTCATAACGCGGTCCGAGCAACCTTCGCGTAGCGGAGGCTACCCGAGGACGGGCGTAGAAACCGGATGCACCCGTCTATCATAGGGTAACGGAGTACGGGCAGGCGCATCGCGGTAGCGACGCCGACGCCGAGACAAGCCGCGAGACACAGCTGCCACCCGTGCTACTTTAGGTAACGGGAGTTGAGGGCGGACGTCGACAGGCACGTGACAACCGGCCCACCCTTCTATTTATGGTAACGCCGATCGAGCGCGGAGTCGACGAGCAATTACACCACTGCCACCTGTCTATCTCAGGGTAACGCGAGTCGAGGCGGCGTCGTCTGCAGCAGCGACGACGGACGCCGAGACATCACGTGACAACCACTGCACCTGTCTATCTCAGTATACGCGAGTCGAGGCGACATCGTCGACAGCAGGCGTATTAGGATCGCGAGACGAGCACGTGACACCACTGGCCACTGTCATATCTTAGGTAACGCGAGTCGAGGACGGACGTCGTCGCGGCAGCGACGACGGAAGCCCGAGTACAGCACGTTGAACGACACTCCACCTGGTCTATTTAGGGTACACAGAAGTCGATGGCAGACGTCGTAGCCGGCACACCGACGACGGACGCCGAGACGAGACAGTGACCACTGCCAACTTGTCGTATCTCAGGGTAACTGCGAGTCGAGGAGGAACGTATCGCGACACCGAACGTGACGCACCAGAGTCGGCTGAATGTGATGGCGACATTACATCGCCCACCCTCTCTTCTCAGTAACCGCTCGTACGCGGCGGAACGTCATCGCGGCAGGCCGACGGACGCCGATGAGACAATAGCACTTGACACCATCTGCCACCCTGTCTATGACTCAGAGTAACGCGAGTCAGGCGGACGTCGTCGCGGCAGTCAGACGTGAGCCGAGACGAGCACGTGACAACCACTGCCACAATGTCTATACACAGGTAACGCGAGTCGAGCGGACTGTCGTAGCGGCAGCGAGAGACGTACGCGAGAGCAACCGTGACACAACTGCCACCTGTCTATTCTCGGGTAACCGAGCGATAGGCAGGACGTCATCGCGGCAGACGACGTACGTACGCCGGAACGAGCACTGACAACTCCACCCTGCTATCAGGTAACTCAGTGAGGCGAGACAGTCGTCAACGGCAGCGACGACGGACGCCAGAGACGACACGTGACAAACCATGCCATGTCTTCTGGGGGAACATAGTCGAGGCGACGTCGTCGCGGTAGCGACGATGGACACCGAGACGAGCACATTGACAACACTGCCACCCTGCTATCATAGGGTAACCTAGGCGGGGCGGACGTCGTTCGCGTCAGCGATGGCGGCGCCGAGCGACCACGTGACAACACTACCACCAGTCTTAGCGTACGCGAGCGAGGCGGGACTCGTCAGCTGTGCGAACGACGCCGAGACGAGCACATGACCCCTCTGTCCACCCCGGTCTAGCGTAACGCAGTCCAAGAGCGGACGTCGCACGGTAGCGACAACGGATTCCGAGACGAGCATGCACCACTAAGGCAAGCTTGCCACCGCCACTCTATCTTAGGTCACGCGAGTCAGGCGAGACGAGCATGTGGACACCACTTCCACCTGTCTTAGGTCCACACGAGTAGAGGCGAATCGTCACTAAAGCGCGAAGGACGCCGCGACGAGCACGTGAACCTCCTGCCTAACCCCCTTGTCTATCTTAGGGTCCACGCTAGTCGAGGCAGACATCGTCGAGGTATGTAGACGTACGACGTGACGACATGTGACACCACGTGCCACCATTTCTATCTTAGGGTCACACGAGTCGAGGCAGACGTCGTCACGTATGCGACGACGGAACATCGAGACGACCACGTGACACCACTGCCACCCTGTTCTATCTTAGGGTAACGCGAGTCGATGCAAGACAGGTCGTCCGCTGCAGCGACGCAGACTCCGATACGAGCGCTTGACACCACTACTACCACCCTGTCGATCTTAAGGGTCCGCGATGCGGTGACGTCATCGCGGCAGTGAGCAGTATGGCAACGAGCACGTGACACCCACTGGCAAACCCTGTCTATCTTAGGGTAACGCGAGTCGAGGCGGACGTCGACAGTGCACGTGACAACCCACTGCCACACCTCTTTCTATCTTATTGTGACTGCGAGTCGAGGCGGACGTCGACGAGCACTTGACACAGCACACTGCCACCGCTTTCTATCTCAGGGTAACGCGAGTCGATTGCGGAACGTCGTCTGGTAGCGACGCCGGACTACGAGACGAGCACGTACCAACCACTGCCCACCCTACTTCCATAGTGCTAACGCGAGTTAGGGAGGCGGACTCATCGCGGTAGCAACGACGACGCCGAACGAGCACGTGACACCACTGCCCCACCCTGTCTGGCATAACGCTAGTCAATCGGACGTCGTCGCGGTACGACAACGCTGCCGAGACGAGCACGTGACACCACTGTCCACCCTGTCTATCTTATGGTCACGCGAGTCAGGCGAGACTCCCATGTGACACCGACTGCCACCCTCTTAGGTAACGCGAGTCGAGGCGCAAGTCGTCGCGGTAAGCGACGACGCGATGAGACAGCACGTGACACCACTGCCACCACCCTGTCTATCTTAGGGTTCACTGAGTCGAGGCGTTACGTCATCACGGTAAGCGACGACTGACGCCGAGACAGCCGTGCCACCACTACCGACCCTGTCTATCTTATGGTAGAGAGTCGCGAAGGCGGACCTCGTCCCCCCCCCCCCCCCCCCCCCCCCCCCCCCCCACGCGCAAGCGACGACGGACGCCGAGACAATCACGTGACACCACTTGGCCACCCGTCTATCTTAGGGTAACGCAAGTCGAGGCGGACTTCCGTTCGCGGGCCGACGACGGACGTCGAGACGAGCACGTGACACCACTGCCACCCCTGTTCTCTCAAGGGGTAACGCTAGTCGCTGCGGAGTCGCGCGCAGCGACGACAGACGCCGAGACGAGCAGTGACACCACTGCCACACTGTCTATCTCTCAGGGTAACCTGAGTCTCGGCGACGTCGTCGCGGCAAGCGACGACGGACGCCGAGACGGCACTTGACCCCACTGCCTACCTCTGTCTATCTAAGGAACGCGAGGCGAGGCGACGGTCGTCCGGCAGCCACACGGACGCCGATCACGATCACGTGACACCACTCGCCACCACCACTTTCATCCTCAGGTAAGGACATCGAGGTGGACGCCGTCGCGGCGATCGACGACGGATGCGAGATGAGCCACGTGACAAACCCATGCCACCCTGTCTATCTCATGGGAATGCGAGTCGAGCGGAACGTCGTCTTTGGCAGCGACGACGGAACGCCGAGACGAGCACGTGACACCATTGCCGCCCCCCCTGTCCTATGTCAGGGTAACGCGAGTACGAGGCGTACGTCGTCGCGGTAGCGATGAAGACGCGGCCGAGCACGTGACAAACATGGCCAACCCCCCGTCCTATCATATGGTAACATGAGACTCGGTGCAGGCTTCATCGTGTTAGCGCCCGCGAACCCGAGACAGCACGCTAGACCATGACACCCTTCGCTCTTAGGGTAACGCGAGTTTGAGGCGGATGTCGACGATCATCTTGACCAACGGCCACCTGTCATCTTATGGTAACAGCAAGTCCGAGGCGGACGTCAGACGAGCACTTGACACCCACTGGCACCCAGTCTATCTTCAGGTAAGCAGTCGAG
>JAAAXO010000069.1:64083-92767 GCA_011799875.1 Thinopyrum elongatum | reverse complement strand
GTCCGCCTCGACTCGCGTTACCCTGAGATAGACAGGGTGGCAGTGGTGTCAAGTGCTCGTCGACGTCCGCCTCGACTCGCGTTACCATAAGATAGACAGGGTGGCAGTGGTGTCACGTGCTCGTCGACGTCCGCCTCAACTCGCGTTACCCTAAGATAGACAGGGTGGCAGTGGTCTCGCGTGCTCGTCTCGGCGTTCGGCGTCGCTACCGCGATGACACCTGCCCCGACTCACGTTACCCTATGATAGACGGGCTGGCAGTGTTGTCATGTGCTCGTCTCGGCGTCCGTCGTCGCTGCCGCGATGACGTTCGCCTCGACTCGCGTTACCCTGAGATAGACAGGGTGGCAGTGGTGTCACGTGCTCGTCTCGGCGTCCGTCGTCACTGCCGCGACGACGTCCGCCTCGACTCGCGTTACCCTGAGATAGACAGGGTGGCAGTGGTGTCACGTGCTCGTCTCGGCGTCCGTCGTCGCTGCCACGACAACGTCCGCCTCGACTCGCGTTACCCTGAGATAGACAGGTGGCAGTGGTGTCACGTGCTTCACTCGGCGTACGTCGTCACTGCCGCGACGACGTCCGCCTGGACTCGCGTTACCCTAAGATAGACAGGGTGGCAGTGGTGTCACGTGCTCGTCTCGGCGTCGGTCGTCGCTGCCGCGACGACGTCCGCATCGACTCACGTTACCCTGGGATAGACAGGTGGCAGTGGTGTCACGTGCTCGTCTCGGCGTCCGTCGTCGCTGCCGCGACAACGTCTGCCGCGACTCGCGTTACCCTGAGATAGACAAGGTGGCAGTGGTGTCACATGCTCGTCTCGGCGTCCGTCATCGCTGCCGCGACGATGTCCGCCTCGACTCGCGTTACCCTGAGATAGACAGGGTGGCAGTGGTGTCACGTGCTCGTCTCGGCGTCCGTCGTCACTGCCACGACGACGTCCGCCTCGACTCGCGTTACCCTGAGATAGACAGGGTGGCAGTGGTGTCACGTGCTCGTCTCGGCGTCCGTCGTCGCTGCCACGACAACGTCCGCCTCGACTCGCGTTACCCTGAGATAGACAGGTGGCAGTGGTGTCACGTGCTTCACTCGGCGTCCGTCGTCGCTGCCGCGACGACGTCCGCCTGGACTCGCGTTACCCTAAGATAGACAGGGTGGCAGTGGTGTCACGTGCTTGTCTCGGCGTCCGTCGTCGCTGCTGCGACGACGTCCGCCTTGACTCGCCTTACCCTGAGATAGACAGGGTGGCAGTGGTGTCACGTGATCGTCTCGGCGTCCGTCGTGGCTCCCGCGACGACGTCCGCCTCGCCCCGCGTTACCCTTAGATAGACAGGGTGGCAGTGGTGTCAAGTGCTTGTCTCGGCGTCGGTCGTCGCTGCCGCGACGACGTCCGCCGCGACTCAGGTTACCCTGAGATAGACAGGGTGGCAGTGGTGTCACGTGCTCGTCTCGGCGTCCGTCGTCGCTGCCGCGACGATGTCCGCCTCGACTCGCGTTACCCTGTGGTAGACAGGGTGGCAGTGGTGTCACGTGCTCGTCTCGGCGTCCGTCGTCGCTGCCGCGACGAAGTCCGCCTCGACTTGCGTTACCCTAAGATAGACAGGTGGCAGTGGTGTCACGTGCTTGTCTCGGCGTCCGTCTTCGCTGCCGCGATGACGTCCGCCTCGACTCGCGTTACCCTAAGATAGACAGGGTGCCAGTGGTGTCACGTGCTCGTCTCAGCATCCGTCGTCGCTGCCGCGATGACGTCCGCCTCGACTCGCGTTACCCTAAGATAGACAGGGTGGCAGTGGTGTCAAGTGCTCGTCTCGGCGTCTGCGTCGCTGCCGTGACGATGTCTGCCTCGACTTGCGTGACCCTAAGATAGACAGAGTGGTAGTGGTGTCACGTGGTCGTCTCGGCGTCCGTCGTCGCTACCGTGACGACGTCCGCCTCGACTCGCGTTACCCTGAGATAGACAGGGTGGCAGTGGTGTCACGTGCTCGTCTCGGCGTCCGTCGTCGCTGCCACGATGACGTTCGCCTCGACTCGCGTTACCCTGAGATAGACAGGGTGGCAGTGGTGTCCCGTTCACATCTCGGCGTCCGTCAATCGCTACCAGTGAAAAACGGGGGTTTTTTGTTTTTTTTTTCTTTGGGTCCTTTTATATGTGTCCGCCTCCGCCCGACTCGCGTTATTCCTGCCTTATATCGCCAGGGTGGCCATTTTGTCATGTGCTCGTTCTCGGCGTCCGTCTTCGCTAAGCCAAAATTCGAATAAATGGAACTGGACGTTCGCCTCGACTACTACTTGTTTTTGGCTTGCGCGTTAACCACGGAGATACCAGGGTGGCTATTGGTGTCACGGCCTCGTCTCCGGGGTCCGTCGTCGCTGCCCGCCACGAGGACGTCCCCTCGACTCGCGTTACCCTGAGTATAGACAGGACATGGCCAGTGGTGTCACGTGCTCATCTCGGCGTCCGTCTCATCGCTGCCAGCGACGCCGTCACCCTCGCACTCGCCAAACAAGACTTACCCCTGAGTATAGACATGGTGCAGTGGTGTCACGTATGCTACTCGGTGTCCCATCACTGGCTCCGACGATAGCCCCCGCCTCGCTTTACCCTAGATACACAGGGCAGTGGTGTCAGTGCTCGTCTCGGGCGTCCGTCCGTCACTCTCTCAATGTCGCGACTAGTCCGGCCCGACTTCGCTTTACCCTGAGATAGACATGGGGGAGCTTGGTGTCAAGTGACGTCTCGTCGGCGTCCGATTGTGGCTGCCCGACGACGTCCGCCCCGACTCTGCGTTACCCTGAGATAGACCAAGGGCTGGCAGTGGTTCACGTTGCTCGTCTCGGCGCGTCCGTCTTGCTCTTGCAGCGACGAGTCCGCATCGACTTTCCGTTACCGACTGAGGAGCAGGTGGCACGTGGTGTCACGTCTCGTCTCGGGCGTCGTCGTCGCTGCCGGCGAAGACGTCGCCGCGACCGCGTTACCCTGAGATAGACAGGGTTGGCAGTGGTGTCAACGTGCTCGTCCTGCCTATCCTTCCAGACGGGTGCAGTGCTCGCTCCGTAACGCGATTGCGACTGCGTCCGCCTCGACTCGCGTTAACCCCCTAGATAGACAGGGTGTGCACGTGGTGGCACAGTGCTCTCTCGGCGTCTCGCAGTCGCTGCCGAGCAACGACGTTCCTGCTCATCGCTTGCCCTGACGCAATGAGACAGTGGTGGGCATGGGTGTCACTGTCTCTCGGCGTCCGTCGTCGCTGAACCGATTACGGACTAGCGTCCACCTCGACTAATCCGTCGTTAGTACCTGATAGACAGGTGGCAGTGGTGTCACGTGCATCGTTCGGCGTCCGTCTTCGCTGCAGCAGACGATGGTCCGCCCGCCCCGCGTTACATTAGATAGACAAGGTGGCATGGTGTCACAGGCTCGTCTCATCAGGCGGCCGTCCGCGCTCCGCCCCTGTCCAATACGCGCGAACGTCCGCGCCACTCGCGTTACCCATAGATCGACAGGGTGCCAGTGGTGTCACGTGCTCCGTCTCGGCGTCCGTCGATCGCTCCCCTATGAACGCAGCCTCGACGTCCAGCCAGCGACTCGCTACCCGTGAGTAGACCGGGTTGGCGTGGGTGTCCACAGCTCGTCTCGCGTCCGGTCTCGCTGTCTCCCGCGACGAAGTCCGCCTCGACTGCACAGTTCCTCTGGACAGATAGACAGGTGTGCAGTGGTGTCACGGTGCTGCTCGGCGTCTGTCTCGCTATCCAAGCATACGTCCGCCTCCGACTCAACTGCGTTACCGACTGAAGATAGACAGGTGTGCCTGGTGTCAATTGCCTTTTTTCGTTCGAACCAGCAACCTCACTCGCGTTAACCCATAAGATAAGACACGGTGGCAGTGGTGGTCACGTGTCATCCGGCTCGTCCGCTACCCGCTGCGTCCATGACTCTGCGTTACCCTAAGAAGACAGGGTGGCAGGTGCTGGTCACGAGTGCTCGTCTACGGCGTTCTCGGCTACGCTACGCAAGACCTGACCCTGCGACCTATTGCGCTACACCACGAGATAGACAGCTGCGACAGTAGTGTCACATGTAACTGCATGCATTGCTCGTCTCGGCGTCCGTCGTCGCTGTCCAGCAGACGCGATAACGTCCGCCATACGCCGCTACCCTGAATAGACAGGGTGGGCAGTGGTGTCACGTGCTCGTCTCGCGCTCCGTCTCGCTGCCGACGACGTCCGCCTCGACTCGCGTTACCCTGAGGATAGACAGGGTGGCAGTGGTGTCACGTGCTCTCTCGGCGTCCGAATCGCTGCCGCGCGACGGACGTCGCCACCGTCACTCGCACACTTAACGCCTGAGATAGACAGGTAGGGCAGTGGGGTGTACGTGTCAGTCCTCGGCTCCGTCGTGGCTGCCGCGATTACGTCCGCCTCCCCCGACTGCGTTACCCTAGATAGACAGGGTGGCAGTGGTGTCACATGCTCTTCTCGCGTCGCCCGTCGCTGCCGCGACGGTCCGTCCGCCACTCAGGTTACCCAAGGATGACAGGTGGCAGTGGTGTCACGTGGCTCGTCTCGGCGTCCGTCGTCGCTGCTGCGACTGACTCGCCTCGACTCGCGTATACCCTGAGAGACAGACGCAGTGGTGTCACGTTGCTCTCGTCTCGGCCGATCCGTCGTCGCTGCCTCGCGACGACGTCCGCCTCGACTGCGTTACCCTAAGATAGCAGGTGCAGTGGTGTCACGTGCTGTCTCGGCGTCCGTCTTCGCTGCCGCGCGTGACTTCCGCCTCGACTCGCGTTACCTAAGATAGACAGGTGCAGTGGTGTCAAGTGCTCGTCTACGGCTCCGTCGTCGCTAGCCAGTAATGCGATGACGTCCGCCGTCGACTCGCGTTACCCTAAGATAGACAGGGTGGCATGGTGTCAAGTGCTCGCTTCGTCCGGCGGCTCTGCGTCGTGACCACGCCCTAACAGACAGCTGAGTCCTTCCTCGGTACTTGCCGTTCCTATATAGACAGAGTGCATGGGTGAGTTGTCACGTGGTCGTCTCGGCGTCCTCGCGTTGCCTCTCGGATCGACGTCCGCCTCGACTCGCGCTTACCCTGAGAAGCCAGGTGGCATTCCGTGTCACTGCTCGTCTCTGCGTCCGTCGTCGCTAAAGTGCCTACAGCGACGTAAACGGTTTCGCCCCTCTGACTCGCGTTAAAACCCTGGGATGACATGTGCAGTGGTGTCCACGTGCTGTTCTCGGCGTCCGTCGTCGCTCCGTCGATCGACGCCGGCCCGACTCACGCTTACCATGATAAGACAGGGTGGCAAGTGGTGTCAGTGTCTACGCTCGGCGTCCTCGTCGAGCTGCCGCGAGACGTCCGCCCGACTCCTTACCCTGAGATAGACAGGTGGCAGTGGTGTCACATGCTCGTCTCGGCGTCCGTCGTCGGACGCACGACGTCCGCCTCGACTCACGTACTACCTGAGATAGACAGGGTGGCAGTGGTGTCACGTCTCACGTCCGGGCGTCTGCGTCGCTGCCGCGCGAGCAGTCCACCTCGACTCCGCGTTACCCAGATAGACAGGGTGGGCAGTGGTGTCACGTGCTCCGTCTCGGCGTCCATCGTTCGCTGCGCGACAGTCCGCCTCGCACCGCTTACCCTAGATAAGACAGGGTGGCAGTGGTGTCACGTGAGTCTCGGCGTCCGTCGTCGCTGCCAGCGAGACGTCCCCCGACTCATCGCGTTACCCTGGATAGACAGGGTGGCAGTGTTGTCAGCAGGTCTCATCTCAGGATCGTACGTCCGCCCTCGACTCCGTTACCTAAATAGACAGGGTGCAGTGCTGTCCCGTGCTCCGTCGCGTCGGCCATCGAACGTCGCTTCTGTTACCCTAAGATAGACAGGGTGGCAGTGGCTCGCGTCAGTCTCGTCTCGGCTTCGGCGTCGCTACTACTGCCCAACGGGTATGACGTCCTGCCCCGACTCAGTTACCCTAGATAGACAGGTGCAGTGTTGTCATTGCTCGTCTCGGCGTCCTCGTCGCTCCGCGATTACGTCCCCTCGACTCGCGTTACCCTAGATAGACCAGGGTGGCAGTGGTTTCACGTGCTCGTCTCGGTGTCCGTCGTCGCTGCCGACAACTCTACGTGGCCCAGCCACGACTCGCGTACCCTGAGATAGACAGGTGGCGATGGTGTCACGTGTCTCTCTCGGCAGTCCGTCATCGCATCCGCGACACGGCGTCCAGCCTCGACTCACGCTTACCTGAGATAGACAGGGTGCAGTGGTGTCACGTGTCGTCTCGGCGTCCGTCTTGCTAGCCCGCGATGACGTCCGCTCGCCCCGCGTTACCCTAGATAAACATGGGCGCAGTGGTTCAAGTGCTCGTCTCGCGTCCGTCGTCAGCTGCCCCGGACGCAGCACGTCCGCCCTCCGACTCGCGTAACCCTAGATAGACGGGTGCAGTGTTGTCACAGTGCTCGTCTCGGCGTCGTCGTCGCTACCCGCGACGACTTCGCCTCGACTCGCGTTACCCCGAGATAGACAGGTGGCAGTGTGTCACATGCCGTCTCGGCTTCCTCGTCGCTGCGGCTCACACAGTCCGCCTCGACTCTGCTTTACCCTAGATGACAGGTGGCAGTGGGTGCACGTGCTGTCTCGGCGTCCGTACACTTCGCTGCCGCTATGACGTCCGACCTCGACTCGCGTTACCCTAAGATAGACAGGGTGCATGGTGTCACGTCCTCGTCTCGGCTCCATCGTCGCTGCCGACGCAGGACGTCCCCTACTCGTCCCCTCGACTCGCTTACCCTAGAGATAGACATGGTGTGCAGTGGTGTCATGTCATCTCGGCGTCCTCGCTCGACTGCCGAACAAAAGCGACGATGTCTGCCGCGACTTCGTGAACCAAGACTAAGTAGACAGGTGTGACAGTGGTGTCACTGAGTCTAACTCGCGTCCGTGCGTCAGCTCCGTGACGACGTCCTCCACAATCGACACCGTTACCTACTGATATAGACAGTGTGCAGTGGTGTCACGTGTGCTCGTCTCCGGCGTCCGTACGTCGCTGCCAGCGACGAGTTCGCCTGACTCGCGTTACCCTATGAGATAGACGTGGCAGTGGTTTAGGGTCGTCAAGTCGTCGTCGTGCCGACGTCCGCGTCGCTGACCAACTGATGATATACAGGTGGCAGTGTGTCACGTGCTCATCCTCGCGTCCGTCGATCACTGCTCGGCGACGGTCGTCCACCTCGACTCGCCTTAACCTGAGAAGACAGGTGGCCAGTGGTGTCACGTGATCGTCTCGGCGTCCTATCGTGGCTGCCGCGATGACGTCCGCTCTCGCCCGCACCCTACAAGATAGACGGGTGGCAGTGGTCAAGTGCTAGTCTCGGCGTCCGTCGTCGCTGCCACGCGACACGTCTGCCGCCATCTCAGGTTACCTCTGAGATAACAGGGTGGCATGGGTCACGTGCTCGTCTCGGGTCCGTCGTCGCTGCGCAGCGACGACGTCGCCTCGACCCGCGTTCCACTGAGGTAGACAGGGTGGCAGTGGTGTCCATGCTCGTCTCGGGCTCCGTCGTCCGCTGCCGCGACGAAGTCCGCCTTGACGACGTGCTTTAACCCTAAGATAGAAGTGCATGGGGTCCACGTGCTTCTCTTGGCGTCCGTCGTCGCTGCCGCGATGACGTCCGCCTCGACTCGCGTTACCCTCAGATAACAGGTGGCAAGTGGTGTCACACGTGCTCGTCTCGGCATCCGTCGTCGCTGCCGCGATGACGTCCGCCTCGACTCGGTTACCCAAGATTAGACAGGTGCGAGTGGTGTCCGTGCTCGTCTCGGCATCCGTCGTCCGCTGCCCGCCTGCGATGACGTCCGCCTCGCCTCGAGCGTACCAACCCTAAGATAGACAGGGTGGCTGTGGGTGTCAAGTGCATACGTCCGGCGTCTGCCGCTGCCCGCGACGACTGTCTGCCTCGACTTGCGTGACCCTAAATAGACGAGTGGCAGTGTTGTCACGTGGTCGTCTCGGCGTTACGTCGTCGCTAATACCGATCCGTGACGACTTCCGCCTCGACTCGTTAACCCTGATACACACGGTGGCAGTGTCGTCACGGCTCGTCTCGTCTTCCGTCGTCGCTACCGGCGAGACTCCGCCTCGACTCGCGTTACCCTAAAAAGACAGGTGGCAGTGGTTCACATGCTCGTCTCGCCTGCGACTATAATCGACTCGCTGACCATAAGATAGACAGGGTGGCAGTGGTGTCACGCTGCTCCGTCCTCGGCTCTGTTGTCGCTACAGCGACGACTCCGCCTGACTCGGTTACCTAAGACAGAGGGTGCAATGGTGGTGTCACGTGCTCGTCTCGGCGTCCGTCTTCGCTACCGGCACGACGTCCGCCTCGACTCGCGTTACACTAAGATAGGGTGGCACTGGTGTCACGTGCTCGTGCTCGGCGTCCGCCGTCGCTACCCCGCGACGACGTCCCGCCCGACTCGCGTTACCTATGATACAGGGTGGCAGTGTTGTCACGTGCTCGTCTCGGCGTCCATCATCGCTACCGCGCGACGACGTCCGCCTCGACTCGCTTTACCCTGAGATAGAAGGATGGCAGTGGTGTCACGTGCTGACTCCGCGTCCGTCGTCCGTTGCCGGCTACAACGTCCCGCACTCCACTCGCGTTACCCTGAGATAGACAGGGTGACAGTGGTGTCACGTAGCATGTCTCGCGTACCGTCCTCACTCTCACTGCCGCGACTGATTCCACCTCGACCGGTACCTAGATAGACACGGTGGCAATGGTGTCACATGCTCGTCTCGGCGTTCCGTCGTCACAATTAGCCTAAAGCACCTCACATCCGAACGACGTCCGCCTCGACTCGCCTTACGGAATTAGACAGTGGCAGTGGTGTCAAGTGACTCGTCTCGGCGTCCACGGTGGCTGCCACGACGACGTCCGCCTCGACTCGCGTTACCCTGAGATGACAGGTGGCAGTGGTGTCACGTCTCGTCTCGGCGTCCGGCACGTCGCTGCCGCGACAACGCGTCCCCTCGACTCCGTTACCCTGGATGACAGTTGGCAGTGGTCACAGTCTCGTCTCGGCGTCCGTCGTCGCTGCCGCGACAACGTCTGCCTCGACTCCGTTACCTAGAGATAGACAGGGTGGCAGTTCAGTGTCACGTGCTCGTGACAATCGCACTCAACATCGCGTTAGACCCTAAATAGAACAGGGTGGCAGTGGTCTCGGCTCCGTCGTCGCTGCCACAGATGCTATGACCGTCCGCCTCGACTCGCGTATACCCTGAGATAGACAGGGTGGCGTGGTGTCACGTGCTCGTCTCGGCGCGTCCGTCGTCGCTGCACGACGACGTCCGCCTCGACTCGCGTTACCCTAGATAGACAGGGTGCTGGTGTCACGTGCTCATACTCGGCGCCGTCATCGCGTGCCGCGAGGCGTCCACCTCGACTCGCCTTACCTACCTGAGATAGACAGGGTGCCAGTGGTGTCCACGTGATCTTCTCGGCCGTCCATCGCAAGGCTGCCCCCGCGATGACTCCTCACTCCCCCGCTGGTTACCATTAAAGACAGGTGGCAGTGGTGTCAAGTGCTCGTCTCGGCGTTCCGTCGTCCGCTTGCCGCGCGACGACGTCCGCCGCCACTCAGTTCCCTGAGATGGTACGGGTGGCAGTGTCTGTCACGTGCTCGTCTCATCAGCGTCCGTCATCGCTGCCGAACAACGTGCGACGACGTCCGCCTCGACTCGACTTACCCTAGGTCCAGGGTGGCAGTGGTGTCACGTGCCGTCTCGGCGTCCGTCGTCCGCCGCACGAAGTCCGCCTCGACTTGCGTTACCCTAAGATAGACAGGTGGCAGTGGTGTCCAACGTGCTTGTCTCGGCGCCGTCTCGCTGGCGCTGCGTCGCCTCGACTCGCGTACCGCATAAGAAATACGACAGGGTGCCAGTGTGTCACGTGCTCGTCGACGTCTGCCTCGACTCACGTTACCACCTAAGATAACGAAGGGTGGCAGTGGTTCACGTGCTCATCTCGGCATCCGTCGTCGCTACCCCTGCCTGATAAAGAGAAACACACACCTCCTCCCCCCGGTCGCGTCCCGCTGCCCGAGCGATCGTGCCGCCATCTACTCTTACCCCTAAGATAGACAAGGGTTGGCAGTGGTGTCAAGTTGCTCGTCTCGGCGTCTGCCTCCTGCCGCTACGAGTCGCCTCGACTTGCGTGACCCTAGATAGACAGAGTGGCAGTGGTGTCACGTTGTCGTCTCGGCATGTCCGTCGTCGCTACGTGACGACGTCCGCCTCGACTCCGCGTACCCACCCTGAGATCAACGGACAAGAGGTTGTCAGTGGTGTCCGAGTCGCTCGTCGCTGCCAACAAAGCGACGCGTTTCTAACCGATATAACTAATCTGGGATGATGGCCGTGGTGTCAATTCTGTCTCGGCTCCGGTCGCACCGTCACGTCCGTCGCATAACTCCGCGTTACCCTTAAATGACATGGGTTCACTGGTGCTCGTGCTCGTCTCGTCTTCGCGTCGCTACCCGCACGCTGCCCGACTAGTTACCCTAGAACAACCGCATCATGCTCGCGCGCCGTCTGCTCGCTAACGTCCGCCGCGACTCGCGTTACCCTGAGATAAGGTTGGCAGTTCGGTTGCACAGGCTCTTCTCGGTCTCCGTCGTCGTGCGCGACGACTCGCCTGACTCACCGTTAACCCTGAGATAGACAGGGTGGCATTGTTGGTTCACGTGCTTCGTCTCGGCGTCGTCGCTCGCTGCGCGACGGCGTCCTCTCTCGACTCGCGTTACCGAGATAGACAGGTGGCATGTGTCACTGCTCAGTTCCGGCCGTCCATCTGCTGCTGCAGCGCCGAGTCTGCGCCTCGACCCCGCGTTACCCTAGTATAGAACAGGGTGGCATGGTGGTCAAGCTTATCTCTCGGCGTCCGTCGTCCGCTTGCTTTGCAACACACGTCCGCTTACCACTTCAGGACTTACCCTGAGATGACGGTGGCATGGTTCACGTGTGTGGTCAGTACGTCGCTCCGCTACGACGTCCGCCTCGACTCGCGTTACCATAAGACGATAGAGGTGGCGTGTTGGTCACGTGCTCGTCCCGGCGTCCTCCCTGCGACGACCTCGCGCGACGAGTTCCCCCGACTCGACCCTAAGATAGACAGGTGGCAGTGGGTACTATCGGCTCTACTCTCGGCGTTCGCGTCGTCGCTCCTGCAAACCACACGCGATGACGCTGCCCCTCCGACTCCGTTACACCCTATGATGACAGGGTGGCAGTGTTGTCATAGTGACTCGTCCGGCATCCGTCGTCGCTGCCACAGCGAACCGTGACGTCCCCTCCTGACTCGCGTTACCCTGACGATAGACAGGGTGCCGATGGTGTCACGTTCTCGTCTCGGCATCCGTCGTCGCTGCCGAACGAGACGTCGCTGCCTCGACTATACCCAAACGATAAGCCAGGTGGCTTGTGTGTCAATGCTCATTCTCGGCGTCGTCGTCGCTGCCCGGCGACGGCTCACCTCTACACGCCTGTGAACCCTAGATAGACGGAGTTGGCAGTGGTGTCACGTGAATCGGTCGCGTCGCATCGGGGCTGCCGCGATGACGTCAGCCTCGCCGAAAGCGTATACCCCTAGATAGACAGGGTGGCACTGGTTTCATTGCTAGCTCTGGCGTCCGTCTTCGCTGTCCAAAAACCACGACGTCCGCCGCCACTCAGGTTACCCTGAGATAGCAGGGTGGGCCGTGGTGTCAACGTGCTCGTCATCGGCGTCCGTCGTCGCTGGCCAAACAAAAGGGTCGACGACGTCCTCCTCGACTTCGCGTAAAAATACCCTGAGGTAGACCGGGTGTCGTGGTGTCACGTGCTCGTCTCGGCATGATCCGCGACGTCGCTTGCCTACAAAAAAGCGACGAGTCACCGCCTCCGACTTGCGTACCCCTAAGATAACAGGTGGCATTGGTGGTCACGTGCTTCTCTCGGGCGTCCGTCGTCGCTGCCGAATAAAGCGATGACGTCCGCCTCGGCCGCTTACCCTCAATAACAGGTTGGCAGTGGTGTCCCCTGCTCGTCTCGGCATCCCGTCCGGTCCGCTCTGCCAGCGATGACGTCCGCTTCGACTCGCTTAACACCTAAGATAACAGGGGTGCGAAGTTGTGTCACTCTCATACGTCTCCGCATCCGTCGTGCTGCCCAATAAAAATGGATGCACGTCTGCCTCGCTACACATGTTACCCCAAGACTTCGACAAGGGTGGCTGTGGTGTCAAGTGCTCGTCTCGCGTCTGCGTCGCTGCTGGAAAAAAGAACGCGACGATCCTTCTTCCTCGACTTGCGTGACCCTAAGATAGACAGAGTGGCAGTGGTGTCACGTGTGTCGTCTCGCTCTCGGCGTTCGTCGTCGCTACCGTGGCGACGTCCGCCTCGACCCGTGTCACCCTAAGATACACGGTGGGCAGTGTCTCACGTGCTCGTGCTCGTCGCCGTCCGTCGTACACTCTAACCGCGACGACTTTCTGCCGAGCGACTCGCGTTAACCCTAAAGATCCTGTGCAGTGGTGTCACATGCTCGTCTCGTCTCGCACCTCGACTAAACCGCCGGACATAATATAGACAACAGGGTGGCAGTTGTGGTCACGTGCTCGTCCGGCAAATCTGTTGTCCGCAAACTACCCCAAAAAAACCACCACCTGGCACGACGCCGGGCTGACTCGCGTTAACGCAGAACAGGTTGGCAATGGGTGTCATGTTACGTGCTCGCTCGGGGCGTCCACGTCGTCGCTATACCTGCCCTCAAAAAGTAAAAGTACAAATTTACCTAGTCACGAACGTCCGCACTCGACTACTGACTCGCATTTACAACTAATATAGGGTGGCACTGGTGTCCCACGTGCTCGTCTTCGGCGTCCGCCGTCGCTCAACCCGCGCCACGTCCGCCCCGACTCCGTTACCCTATGGAGACAGTGGCCAGTGTTGTCACGTGCTCGTCTCGGCGTCCATCATCGCTACCGCGACGACGTCCGCCTCGACTCGCGTTACCCTGAGATAGACAGGATGGCAGTGGTGTCACGTGCTCGTCTCGGCGTCCGTCGTCGCTGCCGCGACAACGTCCGCCTCCACTCGCGTTACCCTGAGATAGACAGGGTGACAGTGGTGTCACGTGCTTGTCTCGGAGTCCGTCATCACTGCCGCGACGATGTCCACCTCGACTCGCGTTACCCTGAGATAGACAGGGTGGCAGTGGTGTCACGTGCTCGTCTCGGCGTCCGTCGTCACTGCCGCGACGACGTCCGCCTCGACTCGCCTTACCCTGAGATAGACAGGGTGGCAGTGGTGTCAAGTGATCGTCTCGGCGTCCATCGTGGCTGCCACGACGACGTCCGCCTCGACTCGCGTTACCCTGAGATAGACAGGGTGGCAGTGGTGTCACGTGCTCGTCTCGGCGTCCGTCGTCGCTGCCGCGACGACGTCCGCATCGACTCACGTTACCCTGGGATAGACAGGTGGCAGTGGTGTCACGTGCTCGTCTCGGCGTCCGTCGTCGCTGCCGCGACAACGTCTGCCGCGACTCGCGTTACCCTGAGATAGACAGGGTGGCAGTGGTGTCACGTGCTCGTCGACATCCGCCTCAACTCGCGTTACCCTAAGATAGACAGGGTGGCAGTGGTCTCGGCGTCCGTCGTCGCTGCCGCGATGACGTCCGCCTCGACTCGCGTTACCCTGAGATAGACAGGGTGGCAGTGGTGTCACGTGCTCGTCTCGGCGTCCGTCGTCGCTGCCACGACGACGTCCGCCTCGACTCGCGTTACCCTGAGATAGACAGGGTGGCAGTGGTGTCACGTGCTCATCTCGGCGTCCGTCATCGCTGCCGCGACGGCGTCCACCTCGACTCGCCTTACCCTGAGATAGACAGGGTGGCATCAGTGTCGCTACCGTGACGACTTCAGCCTCGACTACGCGTTTACCCTGAGAATAGACAGGGTGGCAGTGGTTGTCACGTGCTCGTCCGGCGTCCGTCGTACTGGCCGCGACGACGTTCGCCTCGACTCCGGTTACCCCTGATAGACATGTGGCCAGTGGTGTCAGTTGTCGTCTCGGCGGTCCGTCCGTCACTGCCGGGCGACGGTCCGTCCGCGACTCGCGTAACCCTGAGATGACACGAGTGTGCAGTGTGTCAAGTGCTCGTCTCGCGTCGTCGTCTGTCCCCGACGACGTTCTCGCACTCGACGTGCGCGTTAACCCTGAGATAGCACAGGTGGCAGTGGGTCACATCTCTCTCCGGCGTCCGTCGTCCGTGGTCTGCGACGACGTCCGCCTCGACTCACGATACCTGAGATAGACAGGTGGCAGTGGTGTCACGTGCGCCCGCCGGCGTCTTGTCGGCGCTGCTCGCGATGACGTCCGTCTCGACTCGCGTTACCTAGATAGACAGGGTGGCATGTGGTCACTGCTCGTCTCGGCGTCCATCATCGCTGCTGCGACGACGTCCGCCTTCGACTCGCCTTACCCTGAGAAGCACAGGGTGGCAGTGGTGTCACGTGATCATCTCGGCGTCCGTCGTCGCTGCTGCGACGACGGTCCGCCTCGAATCGCGTTACCCTAGGATAGACCGGGTGGTAGTGTGTCAAGTGCTCGTCGACGTCCGCCTCGACTGCGTTACCAAGATAGTAGGGGGCATTGGTGTCCACGTGCTCGTCGACGTCCGGCCTCAACTCGCGTTACCCTAAGATAGACAGGGTGGCAGTGGTCTCGCGTGTTCGTCTCGGCGTTCGGCGTCGACTACCGCGATGACCCTGCCCCGACTCACGTTACCCTATGATAGACGGGCTGGCATTTGTGTCATGTGCTCGTCTCGGCGTCCGTCGTCGCTGCCGCGATGACGTCGCCTCGACTCGCGTTACCCTGAGATAGACAGGGTGGCAGTGGTGTCACGGCTCGTCTCGGCGTCCGTGTCCGTCATCGCTGCCCCGCCCCGCGACGACGTCCGCCTCGACTCGCGTTCCCTGAGTTAGACGGGTGGCAGTGGTGGTCACGTGCTCCTTCGGCTCGGCGTCCGTCTTCGCTGCCCGCAGCCAAGTGATTGTATTCTACGAATTCCTTCCTCTACTTTCGTTACCCTAGATAGACGTGGCATTTGTTCACTGCTTGTCTTCGGCGTCCGTCTTGCGCTGACCGCGATGCGTCAGCCTCGACAGTCGCTACCCTCAAGATAGACAGGTGTTCCAGTGGTGCTCCACGTGCTCGTCGACGTCTGCTCGATCACGTTAACCGTACCAGAATAGACCAGGGTGGCATGGGTGTCCGTGTCATCTCGCATCCCTCTCGCTAGCCCACGCCGACATGACGTCCGCCCGACTGGCGTACCCTAAGATAACACGGGTGGCAGTGGGTCAAGTGCTCGTCTCGGCGTCTGCCTCGCTGCCGCGACGACGTCTGTGCCTCGACTGCGTGTACCCTAAGATAGACAGAGTGGCAGTGTGTACACGTGGTCGCTCGGCACCGTCGTTAGCACCCGTGACGACGGCCGCCATCGACTCGCGTACCACTGAGAAGACAGGGTGGCAGTGGTGTCAGTGCTCGTCTCGGCGTCAGTCGTCGCTGCCGGCGACGCGTTCGCCTCGACTCGCGTTACCCTGGGAAAGACATGGGGCAGTGGTTCAAGTGCTCGTCTCGGCAGTCCGTCGTCAATGACCCCGCGACGGCCGTCCGTCCGCGACTTCGCGTTTAACCCTGAGATAGACAGGGTGCATGGTGTCGAGATGCTCGTCTCGGCGTCGCGCGTCGCTGCCACCAGCGACGACGTCCGCCGCCGACTCGGTTACCCTGAGATAGACAGGGTGGCAGTGGTGTCACATGCTCGTCTCGGCGTCCGTCGTCGGTGTCGCGACGACGTCCGCCTCGACTCACGTTACCCTGAGATAGACAGGTGGCAGTGGTGTCACGTGCTCGTCTCGGCGTCTGTCGTCGCTGCCGCGATGACGTCCGTCTCGACTCGCGTTACCCTAAGATAGACAGGGTGGCAGTGGTGTCACTTGCTCGTCTCGGCGTCCATCATCGCTGCTGCGACGACGTCCGCCTCGACTCGCCTTACCCTGAGATAGACAGGGTGGCATGGTGCACTGGATCATCATCTCGCGTCACGTCGTCGCGCTGCGTACGAGTCTCCCTCGACTCCGCTTACCTGAGATAGACAGGTGGTAGTGGTTGGCAAGTGTCTCGACGTCCGCCTCGACCTCGCGTTTACCATAAGATAGATAGGGTGGCAGTGGTGTCACTGGCTCGTCGCGCCGCCTCAACTCGCGTGTAACCCTAAAGACAGGGGTGGCATTGGTCTCGCGGCTCGTCTCTCTGGCGTTCGGCGTCGCTACCGCGATGACGCCGCCCCGACTCACGTTACCCTATGATAGACGGGTGGCAGTGTTTGCATGTGCTCCTCTCGGCGTCCGTCGTCGCTGCCGCGATGAGCCGCCCGACCGGCGTACCCGAGATAGACAGGGTGGCAGTGGTGTCACGTGCTCGTCTCGGCGTCCGTCGTCGCTGGCCACGACGACGTCCGCCTCACTCCGCGTACCCTGAGATAGACAGGGTGGCAGTGTCACGTGCTCATCTCGGTCGTCCTCACGTCTTGCCCGCGACGGCGTCCACCTCGACTCGCCTTACCTGGATAGACAGGGTGTGCAGTGGTGTCACAGATCGTCTCGGTCCACGTGGCTGCGCGATGGAGTCCGTCCTCGCCCGCGTTACAATTAGATAGACAGGGTGGCCAAGTGTGTCAAGTGCTGCTTGTCGCGTCACGTCGATCGCTGCCCGCGACTACTCCGCCGCCACTTCAGGTACCGCTGAAATAGACAGGGTGGCAGGATGGTGTCACGTGGCTCGTCCAGCGTCCGTCATCGCTGCCGCGACGGACGTCCGCCCTCGACTGCGTTACCCTGGGTAACACAGGGTGGCAGTGGTGTCACGTGCCTCGTCTCGGCGTCCGTCGTCGCGCCGCACGAAGTCCGCCTCGACTTCGTTACCCTAAGATAGACAGGTGGCAGTGGGTGTCACGTGCTTGTCTCGGCGCCCGTCTTCGTGCCGCGATGACTCCGCCTCGCTCGCTCGTACCCTACCAAGATAGACAGGGTGCCAGTGGTGTCACACGTGCTCGTCGACGTCTGCCTCGACTACGTTACCCTAAGAAGACAGGGGGGGGTGTCAGTGGGTGTCACGTTGCTCATCCTCGGCCATCCGTGCGTCGCTACCAGTAACAACCCAGACCCTGCGCCACCTGGCAGACGTCCGCTCGAACTGGCGTTACCCTAAGATAGACAGGGTGGCGTGGTGTCAAGAGTGCTCGTCTCGGCGTCTCCTCGGCTCCCGCGACGATGGATTGCCTCGACTGTGCGTACCCTAAGATAGTACAGAGTGGCGTGGTGTCACCTTGGTCGTCTCGGCTCAGCTCGTCGCTACCCAACCTGTGACGACCGTCTGTCCTCGCTACGCGTTTAACCCTGAGAATAGACAGGGTGGCAGTGGTGTCACGTGCTCGTCTCGGCGTCCGTGTGCTGCCGCGACGACGTTCGCCCTCGACTCGCGTTACCCTGGATAAGACATGTTGGCGAGTGGTGTCAAAGTGTCGTCTCGGCGGTCCGTCGTCACTGCCGGGTTGCGACGTCGCCTCGACTCGTGTAACCCTAGGATACACAGGGTGGCAGTGTCGTCACGTGCTCGTCTCGTCGTCGTCTGTCGCCCGCGACGATTCTGCCTTCGACTCGCGTACCGAGATACGACAGGTGGCAGTGGGGTCACATGCCTGTCTCGGCGTCCGTCAGTCGGTGGTCTCACGACGCGTCCGCCTCGACTCACGTTTAACCTGAGATAGACAGTGGGCAGTGGTGTCACGTGCTCGCTGACCCCGCGTCGTCGGTTCGCTGCCGCGATGACGTCCGTCTCGACTCCGTTACCTAAGATAGACAGGGTGGCAGTGTGTCACTGCTCGTCTCGCGTCCATCATCATGCTGCTGCGACGACGTCCGCCTCTACTCGCCTTAACCCTAGAGATGACAGGGTGGCTGAGTGGTGTCAACGTATCATCTTCGGACGTCCGTCGTCGCTGCTGCTACGACGTCCGCCTCGGAACTCGCGTTACCCTGAGGATGAAGACACCCCCCCCCCCCGGGTGTAGTGGTGTCAAGTGCTCGTCGACGTCCGCACTCGACTACGCGTTACCAAATATAGAGGGTGGCATGGTGTCACGTGCTCGTCGACGTCCCTCAACTCGCGTTACCCTAAGATAGACAGGGTGCAGTGGTCTGCGTGATCGTCTCGTCGTTCGGCGTCGATACCCCGCGATGACCCTGCCCGACATCACGTTACCCTATGATAGACGGGCTGGCATTGTGTCATGTGGCTCGTCTCGGCGTCCGTACTCGCTGCCGCATGGACGTCACCTCGACTCGCGTTACCACTGAGATATGACAGGTTGGCAGTGGTTGCCGGCTCTGTCTCGGTCGTCCGTCGTCGCTGCCCAGACGACGTCCGCCTCGACTCGCGTTACCCTGAGTAGACAGGGTGGCAGTGGTCACGTGCTCATCGCGGCGTCCGTCCTCGCTGCCGGCGACGGCGTCCACCTCGACTCGCTTACCTGAGATAGACAGTGTGGCAGTGGTGTCACGTGATCGTCTCGGCGTCCATCTGGCTGCCGCGATGACGTCCGCCTCGCCCCGGTTACCCTTAGACTAGACAGGGTGGCAGTGGTGTCAAGTGCTAGTCTCGGCGTCCGTCGTCGCTGCCACGACGACGTCCGCCGCCACTCAGGTTACCCTGAGATAGACAGGGTGGCAGTGGTGTCACGTGCTCGTCGGCGTCCGTCGTCGCTGCCCGACGACGTCCGCCTCGACTCGCGTTACCACTGAGGTAGACAGGGTGGCAGTGTTGTCACGTGCTCGTCTCGGCGTCCGTCGTCGCTGCCGCGAGCGAGAAGTCCCCCTCGACTTGCGTTACCCTAAGATAGACAGGTGGCAGTGGGTCACGTGCTTCTCTCGGCGTCCGTCGTCGCTGCCGCGATGACGTCCGCCTCGACTCGCGTTACCCTCAGATGACAGGGTGGCAGTGGTGTCACGTGTCGTCTCGGCATCCGTCGTCGCTGCCGCGATGACGTCCGCCTCCCGACTCGCGTTACCCTAGATAGACAGGGTGCGAGTGGTGTCACTGCTCGTCTCGGCATCCGTCGTCGCTGCCGCGATGACGTCTGCCTCGACTCATGTTACCCTAGATAGGGCAGGGTGGCTGTGGTGTCAAGTGCTCTCTCGGCGTCTGCGTCGCTGCCGCGACGATGTCTTCCTCGACTTGCGTGACCCTAAGATAGACAGAGTGGCAGTGGTGTCACGTGGTCGTCTCGGGCGTTCGTCGTCGCTACCGTGACGACGTCCGCCTCGACTCGTGTAACCTAAGATACACAGGGTGGGCAGTGTCGTCACGTGCTCGTCCGTCGTCCGTCGTCGCTACCAGCGACGACTTCCGCCTCGACTCGCTTACCCTAAGACAGGGTGGCAGTGGTGTCACATGCTCGTCTCGCCTCGACTCGCGTGACCAAGATAGACCAGGGTGGCAGTGGTGTCACGTGCTCGTCTCCTGGCATCTGTTGTCGCTACCGCGACGACGTCCGCCTTGACTCGCGTTACGCTAAGACAGGGTGGCAATGGTGTCACGTGCTCGTCTCGGCGTCGTCGTCGCTACCGCTACGACGTTCCGCTCGACTCGCGTTACACTAAGATAGGGTGGCACTGGTGTCCACGTGTCTCGTCTCGGCGTCCGCCGTCGCTACCGCGACGACGTCCGCCCCGACTCGCGTTAGCCTATGATAGACAGGGTGGCAGTGTTGTCACGTGCTCGTCTCGGCGTCCATCATCGCTACCGCAGGACGACGTCCGCCTCGACTCGCGTTACCTGAGATAGACAGGAATGGCAGTGGTGTCACGTTGCTCTCGGCGTCCGTCGTCGCTGCGCGAGACAACGTCCGCCTCCACTCGCGTTACCCTGAGATAGACAGGGTGACAGTGGTGTCACGTGCTTTTCTCGAGTCCGTCATCACTGCCGCGACGATGTCCACCTCGACTCGCGTTAACCCTGAGATAGACAGGGTGGCAATGGTGTCACGTGCTCGTCTCGGCGTCCGTCGTCACTGCCGCGACGACGTCCGCCTCGACTCGCCTTACCCTGAGATAGACAGGGTGGCAGTGGTGTCAAGTGATCGTCTCGGCGTCCATCGTGGCTGCCACGACGACGTCCGCCTCGACTCGCGTTACCCTGAGATAGACAGGGTGGCGGTGGTGTCACGTGCTCGTCTCGGCGTCCGTCGTCGCTGCCGCGACAACGTCTGCCGCGACTCGCGTTACCCTAGGATAGACAGGTGGCAGTGGTGTCACGTGCTCGTCTCGGCGTCCGTCGTCGCTGCCGCGATAACGTCTGCCGCGACTCGCGTTACCCTGAGATAGACAGGGTGGCAGTGGTGTCACGTGCTCGTCGACATCCGCCTCAACTCGCGTTACCCTAAGATAGACAGGGTGGCAGTGTCTCGGCGTCCGTCGTCGCTGCGCGATGACGTCCGCCTCGACTCGCGTACCCCCTGAGATAGACAGGGTGCAGTGGTGTCACGTGCTCGTCTCGGCGTCCGGTCGCTGCCACGACGACGTCCGCCTCGACCCGTACCCTAGATAGACAGGTGTGGGCAGGTGTCACGTGCTCATCTCGGCGTCCGTCATCGCTGCCGCGCGACGGCGTCCACCTCGACTCGCCTTACCCTGAGATAGCAGGGTGGCAGTGTTGTCACTGATCGTCTCGGCGTCCATCGTGGCTGCGCGATGACGTCCGCTCGCACCGCGTTACAATTAGAGAGACAGGGTGGCATGTTGTCAAGTGCTCGTCTCGGGCGCCGTCGTCCGCTGCCGCGACGACGTCCGCCGCCACTCAGGTTACCCTGAGATAGACAGGGTGGCAGTGGTGTCACGGCTCGTCTCAGCGTCCGTCATCGCTGCCGCCACGACGGCAGCGTCTCACTCCCTCACTTCCTTACCCTAGGTAGACAGGGTGGCAGTGTGTCACGTGCTGTCTCGGCGTCCGTCGTCGCTGCCGCGACGAAGTCCGCTCGACTTGCGTTACCCTAAGATAACAGGTGGCAGTGGTGTCACGTGCTTGTCTCGGCGTCCGTCTTCGCTGCCGCGATGAGTCCGCCTCGACTCGCGTTACCCTAAGATAGACAGGGTGCCAGTGGTGTCAGTGCTCGTCGACGTCTGCCTCGACTCACGTTACCCTAAGATAGACAGGGTGGCAAGTGGTGTCACTGCTCATCTCGGCATCCGTCGTCGCTACCGCGAGATGACGTCCGCCTCGCCTGGCGTTACCTCTAAGATAGACAGTGGTGGCGTGGTGTCAAGTGCTCGTCTCGGCGTCTGCCTCGCTGGCCGCGACGATGTCTGCCTCGCTTGCGTGACCCTAAGATAGACGAGTGGCAGTGGTGTCACGTGGTCGTCTCGGCTCCGTCGTCGCTACCGTGACGACGTCCGCCTCGACTCGCGTTACCCTGAGATAGACAGGGTGGCAGTGGTGTCACGTGCTCGTCTCGGCGTCGTCGTCGCTGCCGCGCGACCGTTCGCCTCTACTCGCGTTACCGCTGGGATAGACATGTGGCAGTGGTGTCAAGTGCTCGTCTCGGCGTCGGTCGTCCACTGCCGCGACGACGTCCCGTCGCGACCTCGCGTTACCTGAGATAGACAGGGTGGCAGTGGTGTCAATGCTCGTTCTCGGCGCGTCCGTCGTCACTGACCGGCGACGTCCGCCGCGACTCGCGTTCCTGAGATATCGACAGGGGGTCAGTGGTGTCACATGCTCATACTGGAGGCCGTAGTGGCTGGGGTCGCGACGCGCCGCCTCGACCACGTTACCCTGAGATAGACAGGTGGCGTGTGTCACGTCTCGCTCTCGGCGTCTGTCGTCGCTGCCGCGATCTACGTCCGTTCTCGGACTCGCGTTACCCTAAGATGCAGGGTGGCAGTGGTGTCACATTGCTCGTCTCGGCTCACATCATCGCTGTGCGTCACGACGTCCGCCTCGACTCGCCTTATAAACCTGAGTAGACAGGGTGCAGTGGTTGTCACGTGAGATATCTCGGACGTCCGTCTTCGCTGGCTGCGTACGACGTCCGCCTCACGACTCGCGTGTAACGAGATAGAAGGGTGGTAGTGGTGTCAAGTGCTCGTCGACGTCCGCCTCGTACTCTCGTACATAAGATAGATAGGGGTGAGCAATGGTTTGTCACGTTCTCGACGACGTCCGCCTTTCAACTCGCGTTACCCTAAGATATAGACAGGTGGCAGTGGGTCTCGGTTCGCTCGTCTCGGACGTTGGCGTCGATACCGCGGATGACGCCTGCCCCCGACTCACGTTTGACCCTATGATAGACGGGCTTGGGCCTGTTGTCAGGTGCTGTCTCGGCGTCCCGTCGTCGCTGCCCCGCGTTGCGTCCGCCTCGACTCGCGTTACCATGAGATAGACGTGGTTGGCATGTGTCCGGCTCCGTCTCGGCGTCCGTCGTCGCCGTGCCACTCGACGTTCGCCTCCGACTAGCGGTTACCCTGAGAAGACAGGTGGCATTGGTGTCACGTGCTTCATCTCGGCGTCCGTCCCTTCCTCGCTGCCGCGACGGCGTCACCTCGACTGCACTTCCCTGAGATAGACAGGGTTGGCCGTGGGTCACGGGACGTTCGGCGTCCATCCTGGCTGCCCGATGACGTTCCCGCCTCGCCCGCGTTACCCTTAGATGACAGGGTGTCGGTTTCAAGTGCTAGTCTCGACGTCCGTGTCGCTGACACGACGACGTCCGCCGCCCACCTCAAGGTTAACCTCTGCGATAGACAGTGGTGGCGATAGTGGTGTCAACGTGCTCGTCCTGGCGTCCGTCGTCGCTCCGCGACGACGTCCTCCTACGACTTCGCGTTACACCCTGAGGTAGACAGGGTGGCAGTGGTGTCACGTGCTCGTCTCGGCGTCCGTCGTCGCTGCCGCAGACGAAGTTCCCAGCCTCGACTTGGCGTTACCATAAGATAGGACAGGTGGCAATGCATGGTGGTGGTGGCAGCAAGTGGCTTTCTCGGCGTCGTCGTCGCTCTCGCCAGATGGAACGTCCGCTCGACCGCGTTGAACTCAGATATAAGAAGGTGGCAGTCGGTGTCACGTGCTCCTCGGCATCCGTCGCGCCCCCCCCCCCCTGCCGCGATGACGTCACGCTCGATAGCGTTTACCCTCAGATAGCAGGGTGTAGTGGGTCACGTGCTCGTCTCGGCACTCCGTCGCGGCAGCCGCGATGACGTCTGCCTGACTCATGTTACCTAAGATAGACAGGGTGGTGTGGTGTCAAGTGATCGTCTCGGCGTCTGCGTCGCTGCCCGCGCGACGATGTCTGCCATCGACTTGCGTGACCCCGAAGATAGACAGAGTGGCAGTGGTGTCACTGGTCGTCTCGGCTTCGTCGTCGATACCCGTGACGACCTACCGCCTCGAACTGCGTGTAACCCTAGATACACAGGGGTGCAGTGTCGTCAGTGCTCGTATCGCTGTACCGTCGCGCTACCCGCACCGCACGACTTCGCCCGCTCGACTCGCTTAACCCTAAGACAGTAGGTGGACAGTGGTGTCACAATTCTGCGGTCTCGCCTCGACTCGCGTGACCATAAGTCTAGACAGTGTGGAAGTGGTTTGTCACGTGCTGTCTCGGCATATCTGTTGTCGCACCCCTGCGACGACGTGCCCTGGAATCCGTTACGCTAACGGCCGGGACAGGGGGCTCTGTCACATGTTGGTCACTTTATCCTGTCTGCGTCGCGGGTCCGTTCGTCGCTCATTACCCGCGACGACGTCGCCCTCGACGTCGCGTTACACTAAGATAAGGGTTGGACTGGTGGTGTCACGTCTCGTTCGCGTCCGCCTCGTCGCTCACCTGAAGACGCTCCGCCCGACTACGCGTTACCCTCATTAGGAACCAGGGTGGCAGTACGTGTGTCAAGTGACTCGTCTCGGCGGTCCATCATCGCTACCGCGACGACGTCCAGCCTCGACTCGCGTTCATGAGATAGGACAGGATGGCAGTGGTGTTCACGTGCTCGTCTCGGCGTCCGTCGTCGCTGCCACGGCGAACACGTCCGCCTCCACTCCCTCGTTACCCTGAACTAGAAAGGGGTGACAGTCGGTGTCAGTTGCTGTCTCGGAGTCAGTATCATGCCGCGACGAGTCCACCTCGGACTCGCTTAACCCCCTGAGATAGGACAGGTGGGGGTGGCATGGTGTCCACGTCTCGTCTCGGCGGTCCGTACGTCACTGCCGCGACGACGTCGCCTCGACCGCCTGACCCGAGATAGACAGGGTGGCATGGGTCAGTGAATCCGTCTCGGCGTCCATCGTGGCTGCCACGACACGTCCGGCCTCCGACTCGGTTACCTTGAGATAGACATGGGTGGCAGTGGTGTCACGTGCTCGTCTGGCGTCCGTCGTCGCTGCCGCGACGACGTCCGCATCGACTCACGTTACACTGGGATAGACTAGGTGGGCAGTGGTGGTGTCACGTGCTCGTCGTCGGCGTCCGTCGTCGCTGCCCCGAAGCGACAACGCTCCGCGACTCGCGTTACCCTGAGCTAGAACAGGTGGGCAGTAGTGCACATGCTCGTCTCGGACTCCGTTCATCGCTGCCGCGACCCCGATGTCCGATCGACTACTCGTTACCTCGAGATAGAAGCGTCGGCAGTGAGTGGTCACGTGTCGTTCTCGGCTCCCGTCGTCAACTGCCGCGGACGACGTTGCCGCGTCGACTTCGCTCTACCCTGAGATAGACAGTTGGGCAGTTGGGGCATGTGTCACTGCCGTTCTCGGCGTCGGTCGTCGCTGCCACGACAACGTCCGCCATCTGACTCGCGTTACCCGAGATAGACAGGGGTGGCAGTGGTGTCACGTGCTTCACTTCGGCGTCCGTCGTGCTTGGCCCCGCGACGACGTCCGCCTGGACCTCTCGCGTTACCCTAAGATGACGGGTGGAAGTGGTGTCACGTGCTTCGTCTCGGGTCCGTCGTCGCCTGCGCGACGACGGTCCGCCTCTGACTCGCCTTACCTGAGATAGAAGGGTGGCTAGTGGCTCACCGTGACGGCTCGGCGTCCGTCGTGGCTGCGCGGACGAACGTCCGGCTCGCCCCGTTTACCCTTAGATAGACAGGGTCAGTGGTTGTCAAGTGCTCGTCTCGCTCCGTGTCTGCTGCCGCGACGACGTCCGCCGCGACTCAGGTTACCTGAGATAGACAGGGTGGCAAGTGGTGTCAACGTGATCGTCTCGGCGACCGTTCGTCGTCTGCCGCGACGACGTCCCGCCCGACTCGCGTTTACCCTTGAGGTAGTACAGGGTGGCAGTGGTGTCACGTGATAGTCCGGGGACGTCCGTGCGTCGCTGCCCGCGACGAGAGTCCGCACCTCGACTTGGCCGTTACCCTAGAGATAACAGGTGGCAGTGGATGTGCACGTGATTGTCTCGGTGTCCGTTCTCACTGCCGCGATGAACGTCCGCCCCGACTCGCGTTACCCTAGATAGGACAGGGTGGCCAGTGGTTGTACGCTCGTCTCGGCAATCCGTCTCGCTGCGTCCGTGATGATGTCCGCCTCGATCTGCGTACCCTAAGAAGACCGAGGTGTGCAAGTGGTGTCAAGTGCTCATCTGAGGTCTGCGTCGCTGCCTCTACTGCGTGACCCTAAGATAGATAGTAGCTGGCCGTGGTTTGTCCACGTGGTCGTCTCGGACTGTCCGTCGTCGCTACCGTGCGATCGTCACCGCCTCGACTCGCGTTACCCTAGATAGACCAGTGGGCATGGTGATGTCCACGTGTTCGTCCTCGCGTCCTTCTTCGTGCGCGATGAGTCATTGCCCTCGACTCGCGTTACCCTAAGTATAGAAGGGTGCCTTGGTGTGTCACGTGCTCGTCGACGTCTGGCGCCGACTCACGTTACCTCTAAGAGAGCAGGGTTGGGCAGGGGTGTCCCACGTGCTCATCTCGGCATCAGTCGTCGCTAAGCAGCTATGACGTCCGCCTCGACAAATGGCGTTACCACTAAATAGACAGGTGGGCATTTTTTTGGTGTTGCAAGAGTGTCGTCTCGCGTCGTCTGCCTCGCTGCCGCGGACGATGTCCTGCCTCACTTTGCGTGACCTTAATATAGAACAGGAGTGGCAGTGGGGTCACGTGGGTCGTCTCGGCATCTTCGTCGCTACCACGTGACGAACGTCCGCCTCGACTCGCGTTACCCCTGAGATAGACAGGTGGCAGATGGTTGTCACGTGCTCGTCCGGCGTCCGTCGCGCTGCCCGAACGACGTTCGCCTCGAACTCGCGTTACCCGGGATAGACTGTGGCAGTGGTGTCAAGTGTCGGCTCGGGTCCGCGTCACTGTCCGACGAGAAAACAGTAACACTTCCCGTCGCGTACTCGTCGCTTTATTCCCTGACGATAGACAGGGTGCATGTTTCTCCTCCACTGTCGGTGTAAGTGCTCGTCTCGGCGTCCGTCGTCGCTGCCGCGCGACGACTTCCGCCGGCCTCGCGTTACCCGTGAGATGACAGTGTGCAGTGGTGTCACAGTGTCTCGTTGCGTCCGTCTTCACTCCAGTCACCTCCTTTCGTCCCGCTACGACGTCCGTCCGTCCTCGCGTTACCTGAGATGACAGGGTGGCAATATGGTGTCAGATGCTCTCTCGGCGGCCGTCGTCGCTGCCGCGACAGTCACGCCGCGACTCTCGTTCACTGAGATAGCAGACGGTGGCAGTGGGTGTCACATGCTACGTCTCGGCGGGTTTCCGTAGTCGGTGTCCGACGACGTCGCCTCCGACTCACGTTACCCTGAGAAGACAGGTGCAGTGGTGTCACGTGCTGTCCTCGGCGGTCTGTCGTTCGCTGCCCCCGCGCATGAGCTTCCGTTCTCGACTCGCGTTACCCTAAGATAGACAGGGTGGCAGTGGGTGTCACTTGCTCGTCTCGGCGTCTCATTCATCGCTGCTGCGAAACGACGTCCGCCTCGACTCGCCTTACCCAGATAGACAGGGTGGCAGTGGTGTCACGTGACATCTCGGCGTCCGTCGTCGCTGCTGCGACGACGTCCGCTCGATCGCGTACCCTGAGATAGACAGGGTGGTAGTGTGTGCAAGTGCGCGTGGGACCTTCGCGCCACTCGCTCTCGTTATACCATAGTTCATTTATAGTCTTGTATTGTTTTAGGTGGCAGTGGTTCAACGTGTCGTCGACGTCCGCACTAAACTCGCGCTTTACCCTAAGACAGGACGTGGTGGCATGTGGTCTCGGCGGTTCTCGTCTCTGGGTTGTCGTCGCTACCCCGCGATGACGCCTGCCCGACTCACGTTCACCTAGATGCGGGCTGGGCATGTGTGTTCTGTCATGTGGCAGCGTCTCGCGGCGTCAGTTCGTCGACTGCCAGCGAGACGTCCGCCTCGGACAGTTCGCGTTACCCTGGGATAGACAGGGTGGCAAGTGGTTGTCCACGTTGTCGTCTCGGCGGTCCGTCGTCGCTGCCACGACTACGTCCGCCTCGACTACGCGTTAACCCCCTGAGATAGACAGGGTGGCAGTGGTGTCACGTGCCTCATCTCGCATCTCGGCGTCCGTTTCCTCGCTGCGACGTCCGCCGCCACTCAGGTTACCCTGAGATAGACAGGGTGGCAGTGGTGTCACGTGCTCGTCTCAGCGTCCGTCATCGCTGCCGCGACGACGTCCGCCTCGACTCGCGTTACCCTGAGGTAGACAGGGTGGCAGTGGTGTCACGTGCTCGTCTCGGCGTCCGTCGTCGCTGCCGCGACGAAGTCCGCCTCGACTTGCGTTACCCTAAGATAGACAGGTGGCAGTGGTGTCACGTGCTTGTCTCGGCGTCCGTCTTCGCTGCCGCGATGACGTCCGCCTCGACTCGCGTTACCCTAAGATAGACAGGGTGCCAGTGGTGTCACGTGCTCGTCGACGTCTGCCTCGACTCACGTTACCCTAAGATAGACAGGGTGGCAGTGGTGTCACGTGCTCATCTCGGCATCCGTCGTCGCTACCGCGATGACGTCCGCCTCGACTGGCGTTACCCTAAGATAGACAGGGTGGCAGTGGTGTCAAGTGCTCGTCTCGGCGTCTGCCTCGCTGCCGCGACGATGTCTGCCTCGACTTGCGTGACCCTAAGATAGACAGAGTGGCAGTGGTGTCACGTGGTCGTCTCGGCATCCGTCGTCGCTACCGTGACGACGTCCGCCTCGACTCGCGTTACCCTGAGATAGACAGGGTGGCAGTGGTGTCACGTGCTCGTCTCGGCGTCCGTCGTCGCTGCCGCGACGACGTTCGCCTCGACTCGCGTTACCCTGGGATAGACATGTGGCAGTGGTGTCAAGTGCTCGTCTCGGCGTCCGTCGTCACTGCCGTGGCGACGTCCGCCTCGACTCGTGTAACCCTAAGATACACAGGGTGGCAGTGTCGTCACGTGCTCGTCTCGTCGTCCGTCGTCGCTACCGCGACGACTTCTGCCTCGACTCGCGTTACCCTGAGATAGACAGGGTGGCAGTGGTGTCACATGCTCGTCTCGGCGTCCGTCGTCGGTGTCGCGACGACGTCCGCCTC
>JAAAXO010000069.1:51581-63858 GCA_011799875.1 Thinopyrum elongatum | reverse complement strand
AGATAACAGGGTGGCATGGTGTCACTTGGATCATCATCTCGCGCCGTCGTCGCTGCTGCGTACGACTCTCCTCGACTCTCGCTTACCTGAGATAGACAGGGTGGTAGTGGTGTCAAGAGTGTCTCGACGTCCGCCTCGACTCTCGCTTTTACCATAAGATAGATAGGGTGGCAGTGGTGTCACTGGCTCGTCGCGCCGCCTCAACTCGCGTTAACCCTAAGTAGACAGGGTGGCATTGGTCTCGCGGCTCGTCTCTTCTCGGCGTTCGGCGTCGCTACCGCGATGACGCCCCCCGACTCACGTTACCCTATGATAGACGGGCTGCAGTGTTTGTCATGTGCTCCTCTGCCTCGGCGTCCGTCGTCGCTGCCGCGATACGCCGCCTCGACCGCGTTACCCGGAATAGACAGGGTGGCAGTGGTGTCACGTGCTCGTCTCGGCGTCCGTCGTCGCTGGCCACGACGACGTCCGCCTCGACTCCGCGTTACCCTGAGATAGACAGGGTGGCATGTGTCACGTGCTCATCTCGTCGTCCGGCATCGTCTTGCCCCGCGAACGGCGTCCACCTCGACTCGCTTACCCTGGATAACAGGGTGTGCAGTGGGTGCACAGATCGTCTCGGTCCATCGTGGCTGCCGCGATGGACGTCCTCCTCGCCCCGCGTTACAATAGATAGACAGGGTGGCCAAGTGGTGTCAAGTTGCTCGTCTCTGTCGCGTCACAGTCGATCGCTGCCCCGCGACTACTCCGCCGCCACTTCAGGTTACCCTGAAAATAGACAGGGTGGCAGTGGTGTCACGTGGCTCCGTCTCGCGTCCGTCAATCGCTGCCGCGACGACTCCGCCTCGACTCGCGTTACCCTGTGTAAGCACAGGGTGGCAGTGGTGTCACGTGCCTCGTCTCGCGCGTCCGTCGTCGCTGCGCGACGAAGTCCGCCTCGACTTCGTTACCCTAAGATAGACATGGTGGCATGTGGTGTCCACTGCCTTGTCTCGGCGCCCGTCTTCGTGCCGCGATGACGTCCGCCTCGCTCCCTCGTACCCTATCCTAAGATAGACAGGGTGCCAGTGGTGTCCACGTGCTCGTCGACGTCTGCCTCGCTACGTTACCCTAAGCAAGCAGGGTGTCAGTGGGTGTCACTTGCTCATCCTCGGCCATCCGTCGTCGCTAACCAGAAAAATAAAACCAACCACCACCGACCCCTGCCCGACCACACCTGGCAGAGATGACGTCCGCCTCGACTGGCCGTTACCCCTAAGATGACAGGGTGGCAGTGGTGTCAAGAAGTGCTCGTCTCGGCGTCTGCCTCGGCTTCCCGCGACGATGTCTGCCTCGACGTGCGTGCCCTAAGATAGTACAGAGTGGCAGTGGTGTCACTTGGTCGTCTCGTCAGCCGTCGTCCGCTAACCCAACCTGTGACGACCGTCTCCGTCCTCGCCTCGCGTTAACCCTGAGATAACAGGGTGGCAGTGGTGTCACGTGCTCCGTCTCGGCGTCCGTCGTCGCGCCGCGACGACGTTCGCTCCTCGACTCGCGTTTACCCTGGGATAGACATGTGGCAGTGGGTGTCCAAGTTCTCGTCTCGGGGCCGTCTCACTGCCGTTGCGCGTCCGCCTCGACTCGTGTAACCGTACCCTAAGGATACACAGGGTGGCAGGTCGTCACGTGCTCGTCTCTCGTCGTCTGTCGCTACCGCGACGACTTCTGCCTTCGACTCGCGTACCCGAGATCGACCAGGGTGGCAGTGGTGGTCAACATGCCTCGTCCTCGGCGTCCGTCAGTCGGTGGTCGCGACGACCGTCCGCCTCGACTCACTTTAACCCTGAGATAGACATGTGGCAGTGGTGTCACGCTGCTCGTCTCGACCCCCCCCCCGCGTCGTCGGTTTCGCTGCCGCGAGGACTCCGTCTCGACTCTCGTTACCCCTAAGATAAGACAGGGTGGCAGTGGTGTCACTTGCTCGTCTCGCGTCCATCACATCATCGCTGCTGCGACGAACGTCCGCCTCTACTCGCCTTAACCCTGAGTATAGACAGGTGGCAGTGGTGTCAACGTATGCATCTTCGCGTCCGTCGTCGCTGCTGCTACACGTCCGCCTCGACTCGCGTAACCCTGAGATAAGACAGGGTTGTAGTGGTGTCAAGTGCTCGTCGACGTCCGACTCGACTCGCGTTAACCATAATATAGGATCGGGTGGCAGTGGTGTCACGTGCTCGTCGACGTCCTCTCAACTCCGCGTTACCCTAAGATAGACATGGTGCATGGTCTCCGTGCTCGTCTCGTCGTTCGGCGTCGCTAACCCCGCGAGACGCCTGCCCGACTCACGTTACCCTATGAATAGACGGCTGGCATTGTTGTCATGTGGCTCGTCTCGGCGTCCGTCTCGCTGCCGCTATGACGTCCGCCTCGACTCGCGTTACCCTGAGAATGAAGGTTGGCAGTGGTTGCCGGGCTGCTCGTCTTCGTCGTCCGTCGTCGCTGCCCACGACGACGTCGCCTCGACTCGCGTTACCCTGAGATAGACAGGGTGGCAGTGGTTCACGTGCTCATCTCGGCGTCCGTGCCTCGCTGCCGGCGACGGCGTCCACCTCGACTCGCTTACCCTGAGATAGACAGTGTGGCAGTGGTGTCACGTATCGTACGGCCGTCCATCTGGCTGCCGCGAATGACGTGCGCCTCGCCCGCGATTACCTTAGCTAGAACAGTGGTGGCAGTGGTGGTCAAGTGCTTAGTCTACGGCGTCCGTGCGTCGCTGCCACGACGACGTCCGCCCCCACTCGGTTACCCTGAGATGACAGGGTGGGCAGTTGGTGTCACGTGCTCGTCTCGGCTCGTCGTCGCTGCCCGGCACGACGTCCCGCCTCGACTCGCGTTACCACTGAGGTAGACAGGGTGGCAGTGTTGTCACGTGCTCGTCCTCGGCGTCGCGTCGCTGGCCGGACGATGCCTGCCGGACGAAGTCCCCCCGACTTGCGTCTACCCATAAGATAGACAGGGTGGCATGGGTCAACGGCTTCCTCGGCGTTCCGTCGTGCCTGCCGCGATGACGTCCGCCTCGACTCGCGTTACCCTAGGATGACAGGGTGGCAGTGGTGTCATCACGTGCTCGTCTCGGGCATCAGTCGTCGCTGCCGCGATGAGTCCGCCTCCTCGACTCGCTGTTCCTAAGATAGACAGGGTGCGATGGTGTCACGTGCTCGTCTCGGCATCCGCGTCGCTGCCGCGATGACGTCTGCCTCGACTCATTTACCCAGATAGATCCAGGGTGGCCTGGGTGTCAAGTGCTCTCTCGGCGTCTGCGTCGCTGCCCGGGAGATGTCTTCCTCGACTTGACGTGACCCTAAGTAGACAGAGTTGGCAGTGGTGTCACGGTGGTCTCTCGGGCGTTCGTCGTCGCTACCGTACGACGTCCGCCTTCGACTCGTGTAACACTAAGATACACGGGGTGGGAGGTCGTCACGTGCTCGTCCGTCGTCCGTCGTCGCTACAGCGACGACTTCCGCCTCGACTCGCTTACCCAAGACCGTTGGTGGAGTGGTCAGTCACATGTCGTCTCGCTCGAACTCCGCGTGACCAAAGATAGACAGTGCGGCAGGTGGCAGTGGTGTCCACGGCTCGTCTTCTGGCATTGTTGTCGCTACCGCCGACACGTCCGCCTTGACTCGCGTTACGCTAAGACAGGGTGGGCAATGGTTGTTCACGGCTCGTCTCGGGTCGCGTCGCTACCCGCCACGTACACGACTTCCGCTCGACTCGCGTTAACACTAAATATGGTGGCACTGGTTGTTCCACGTGTCTCGTCTCGGCGCCGCCGTCGCTACCCACCGCACGGACGTCCGCCCCGACTCGCGTTAGCCTATGATAGGGACAGGTGGCAGTGTTGTCCACGTGCTCGTCTCGTCGTCGTCCATCATCGCTACCCCACGGACGACGTCCGCACTCGAACTCGCGTTTACCATGAGATAACAGAATGGCTAGTGGGTGTACTGCTCCTCTGGCGTCCGTCGTCGCTGCCGTCCCGAACACAACGTCCCCTCCACTCGGCGTAACCCTGAGATAGACAGGTGACAGTGGTGTCACGTGCTTTTCGCCGAGTCCCGTCTCACGCCCGACGATGTCACCTCGACTCGCGTTAACCCGAGATAGACAGGGTGGCAATGGTGTCACGTGCTTCGTCTCGGCGGTCCGTCGTCAACTCCGCGACTACGTCGCCTCGACTCGCCTACCTTAACCCTGAGATAGACAGGGTGGCAGTTAGGTGCAAGTGATCGTCTCGGCGTCCATCGTGGCTGCCAACGACGACGTCCGCCTCGACTCGCGTTACCCTGAGATAGTACAGGGTGGCGGTGGGTCCGTGCTCGCTCGGCGTCCGTCGTCGCTGCCGGAGCGACAAAACGTCTGCCGCGACTCCGCGTTACCCTAGGAATAGACAGGTGGCAGTGGGTTCCACGTGCTCGTCTCGTCGTCCGTCGTCGTGCCCGCATTACGTCTGCCGGCGGACTCGCGTTTACCTGAGAATAGACAGGGTGGCAAGTGGGTGTCACGTGCTCGTCGACATCCGCCTCAACTCGCGTACCCTAATATAGACAGGGTGCAGTTGTCTCGGCGTCGTAGTAGCTGCCGCGATGACGTCCGCCTCGACTACGCGTTACCCTGACCAGATAGACAGGGTGGCAGTGGTGTACGTTGCTCGTCTCGGAGTCCGGCGTCGCGTGCCCACGCACGACGTCCGCTCCTCGACGTATACCCTGGGAGATAGAAGCGATGTGCGGAGGTTGTACGTCTACATCTCGGGTCCGTACATCGCTGCCCGCCGACGGCGTCCCACCTGACTTCGCCTTACCCTGAGATAGCAGGGTTGGCACGTGTTGTCTGATCGTATCGGCGTCCATGCGTGGCTGCCGCGATGACGTCCGATCGCACCGCGTACAATTAGATAGACAGGGTGGCTGGACAGTGTTTGCAATGCTCGTCTCGGCCGTCGTCGCTGCCGCGACGACGTCCGCCGCCACTCAGGTTACCTGAGATAAACAAAGGGTGGCATGTGTGTCACGGCTCGTCTCAGCGTCCGTCATCGCTGCCCCCCCGGACCAAAGGAAGGACGTTCTCTACTCGCCTCGCACTCCGTTTACCTTGAGTGTAGACAGGGTGGCAGTGTGTCCGTGCGTCCGGCGTCCGTCGTCGCTGCCGCGACGGAAGTCCGACTGCGACTTGCGTACCCTAAAGATATACAGGTGGCAGTGGTGCACGTGCTTGTTCGGCGTCCGTCTTCGCGCCGCGATACGTTCCCCGCTCGACTCGCGTTACCCTAAGATAGACAGGGTGCCAGTGGTGTCAGTGCTCGTCGACCGTCTGCCTCGCTCACGTTACCTAAGTATAGACAGGGTTGGCAAGTGGTGTCATCTGATCATCTGGCAATCCGTCGTCGCTACCCCACCTGATACCCCGGATGACGTTCCGCCTGCGACTGGCGTTACCTAAGATAGACAGTGGTGGCACGTGGTGTCAAGTGCTCGTCTCGTCTCTGCCCTCGCTGGCCTGCGACGATGTCTGCCTTCTGCGTGCGTGACCACTAAGTATAGACGAGTGGCAGTGGTGTCACGTGGTCGTCTCGGCATCCGTCGTCGCTACCGTTGACGACGTCCGCCTCGACTCGCAGTTACCCTGAGAATAGACAGGGTGGCAGTGGTGTCACGTGCGCGGTCTCGCCGGCGTCGTCGTCGCTGCCCGACGACTCGTTTCGCCTCACTCGTCGTTCACCCTGGGATAGACATGTGGCAGTGGTTGTCAAGTGCTCGTCTCGGGTCGTCGTCCACTGCCGCGACGACGTCCGTCGCGACTCGCGTTACCTGAGATAGGACAGGGTGGCAGTGGTGTCAATGCTCTTCTCGGCCGTCCGTCGTCACTGCCGGCGACGTCCGCCGCGACTCGCGTCACTGAGATATCGACAGGGGTCAGTGGTTCACATGCTCATATAGGATCCGTGTGGCTGGGGTCGCGACGCGCCGCCTCGACTCACGTTACCCTGAATAGACAAGGTGGCGTGGTTGTCAACGTTCGGTCTCGGACGTCTGTCGTCGCTGCCGCGATGTCGTCCGTCTCGGCGTCGCGTTACCCTAAGATGCAGCGGTGGCAGTGGTGTCACATTGCTCGTCTCGGTCACATCAATCGCTGATGCTGTCACGGACGTCCGCCTCGACTCGCCTATAAACCCTGAGCTAGACAGGTGGCGTGGTTGTCACGTGAGAATCTCGGCGTCCGTCTTCGCTGGCTGCGTACGAGTCCGCCTCCGACTCGCGTGTTACCGAGATAGAAGGGTGGTAGTGGTGCTGCAAGTGCTCGTCGACGTCCGCCTCGTACTCTCGGTTACATAAGATAGATAGGGGGAAGCGTATTGGTGTCACGTGTCTCGGACGTCCGCCTTTTCAACTCGCGTACCCTAAGATTAGACAGCGGTGCAGTGGTCTCGTCGCTCTCTCGGGTTGGCGTCGACTACCGCGGATGACGCCTGCACCCCGATCACGTTTGACCCTATGATAGACGGGCTTGGCATGTTGTCAGTGTGCTAGTCCTCGGCGTCCCGTCGTCGCTGACCCCGCGTGATGCGTCCGCCTCGACTCGCGTTAACCCATGAGAAGACGTGGTGGCAGTGTGTCCCGGCTCCGTCTCGGCGTCCGTCGTCGTCCGCCACACGACGTGTCGCCTCGACTAGCGCGTACCCTGAGAGAGACAGGTGGCATGGTGGTGTCACGTGCTTCATCTCGGCGTCCGTCCCTCCTGCTGCCGCGTACGGCGTCACCTCGACTCGCATTACCCTGAATAGACAGGGTGGCACGTGGGGTCACGTGGATCGTACTCGGCGTCCATCGTGGCTGCCCGATGACGTCCCGCCTCGCCCGCGTTACCCTTAGATGACAGGGTGGTTAGGTTGCAAGTGCTAGTCTCGCGTCCGTAGTCGCTGCACGACGACGTCCGCCGCCCACTCAAGGTTACCTGACGATAGACAGTGGTGCGAGTGTGGTGTCACGTGCTCGTCCCGGCGCCCGTCGTCGCTCCGCGACGACGTCCCCTCGACTCGCGTTACCCCTGAGGTAGACAGGGTGGCAAGTGGTGTCACGTGCTCGTCTCGGCGTCCGTCGTCGTCTGCCGAGACGAAGTTCGCCTCACTTTGGCGGTTACCGTAGATAGGACAGGTGGAATGCATGTTGGTGGGTCATTCAGTTGCTTCTCTCGGCGTCCGTCGTCTGCCGCCAGTGGATGACGTCCGCCTCGACGCGCGTTTAAACCTCAGATAAACAGGTGGCAGTCCGGTGTCACGTGCTCCCTCGCATCCGTCGTCGCCCCCCCCTGCCGCGATGACGTCGCGCTCGGATCGCGTTACCCTCAGATAGACGGGTGACAGTGGTGTCACGTGCTCGTCTCGGCATCCGTCGCGGCAGCCGCGATGAGTCTGCCTGACTCATGTTACCTAAGATAGACAGGTGGCTGTGGTGTCAAGTGTCGTCTCGGCGTCTGCTCGCTGCCAAGCGCGACGATGTCTGCCTCGACTTGCGTGACCCCAAGATAGACAGAGTGGCAGTGGTGTCACGTGGTCGTCTCGGCGTTTCGTCGTCAGCTACCCGTACGACTACGCCTCTGATGGTTGTAACCCTAAGATCACAGGGTGGCAGTGTCGTCACGTGTCGTCTCGTGTACCGTCGTCGCTATCCCCGCCCGACGACTTCGCCCGCCTCGACTCGCGTTACCTAAGAACAGTAGGTGGAAGTGCGTGTCACATGCTGTCGGTCTCGCCTCGACTCGCCGTGACCATAAGCTAGACAGTGTGGAAGTGGTTTGTCACGTGCTACGTCTCGGCATCTGTTGTCGCAACCCCTCGCGACGACGTACCCTTGGACTCGCGTTACCTAAGCGACAGGGCTCTGTCCACATGTTGGTCCTCTTGAATCCTGTCAGTTCGTCGCGGGTCCGTGTCGCATCTACCGCGACGACGTCGCCCTCGACGTCGCGTTACACTAAGATAGGGTGCACTGGTGTGTCACGTGCTGTATCGGCGTCCGCCGTGCGCTACCTGAAGACGCTCCGCCGCGACTCGCGTTACCCTATGATAGCAGGGTGGCAGTAGTGTGTCACGTGACTCGTCTCGGCGGTCCATCACGCTACCGCGACGACGTCCAGCCTTCGCTCGCGTTCACCCTGAGGATAGGACAGGATGGCAGTGGTGTTCACGTGCTCGTCTCGGCGTCCGTCGTCGCTGCCGCGGCGACACGTCCGCCTCCACTCGCTGTTACCCTGAGACTAGACAGGGGGGTGACAGTGGTGTCCACGTGCTGGTCTCGGAGTCGTATCATCGCGCGACGATGTCCACCTCGGACTCGCTTTAACCCTGAGATTAGACCAGTTGGGGGGTGGCAGTGGTGCACGTGCTCGTTCGGCGTCCGTAGTCACGCCGCACGACGTCGCCTCGACTCGCCTACCCGAGATAGACAGGGTGGCATGGTGTCACAGTGAATCCTCTCGGCGTCCATCGTGGCTGCCACGACGACGTCCGCCTCGACTCGACGTTACCGTGAGATAGACAGTAAGGGTGGCAGTGGTGTCACGTGCTCGTTCTCGGCGTCCGTCGTCGCTGCCGCGACGACGTCCGCATCGACTCACGTTACACCTGGGATAGAACCGGTGGCAGTGGTGGTGCACGTGCCGTCTCGGCGTCCGTCGCGCTGGCGCCCGTGAGCGCAACGTCCTGCCGCGCTCGCGTTACCTCTGAGTAGAAGGCAGGTGGGCAGTAGGCTACATGCTCGCTCGGCGTCCGTTCATCGCTGCCGCGACCGATTCCCGTCGACTAACCGTTACCATCGAGATAGAAACATGTCGGCAGTTGGTGGTCCACGTGTCGTCTCGGCGTTCCCGTCGTCACTGCCGCGCGACGACGTCCGCGTCGACTTCGCTTCTACCCTGAGATAGACAGGGTCAGTTGGGGTGCATGTGTCACTGCTCGTTCTCGGCGTCGGTCGTCGCTGCCACGAACAACGTCCGCCATCTGACTCGCGTTACCCGAGATAGAACAGGGGTGGCAGTGGTGTCACGTGCTTCACTTCGGCTGTCCGTCGTCGCTTTGCCACGCCGAGACGTCCGCTCTGGACTCTCTGCGTACCCTAAGATGACAGGGTGGGAGTGGTGTCACGTGCTCGTCTCGGGTCCGTCGTCGCTGCGCGACGACGGTCCGCCTCTGACTCGCCTTACCTGAGATAGACAGGGTGGCAGTGGCGTGCACGTGATCGGTCGGCGTCCTCGTGGCTGCGCGGACGAGTCCGGCCTCGCCCCGATCTTACCCTTAGATAGACAGGGTGCAGTGGTGTCAAGTGCTCGTCTCGCGTCCGTAGTCTGCTAAGCGCGACGACGTCCGCCCGCGACTCAGGTTACCTGAGATAGACAGTGGTGGAAGTGGTGTCACGTGACTCGTCTCGGCGACCGTTCGGTCGTCTGCCGCGACGACGTATCCCGCCGTCGACTCGCGTTTACCCTGAGGTAGTACAGGTGGCAGTGGTGTCACGTGATCTAGTCCTGGGCGTCCGTCGTCGCTCGCCGCGACGAGAGTCCGCACTCGACTTGGCCGTTACCCTAGAGATAACAGTTGGCACGTGGTGGTGCACGTATCTGTCTCGGTGTCCGTCTTCACTGCCGCGTGACGTCCGCCTCGACTCGCGTTACCCTATAGATAGACAGGGTGGCCAGTGGTGTAACTGCTCGCTCGGCAATCCGTCGTCGCTGCGTGATGATGATGTCCGCCTCGACTCTGCGTACCCTAAGTATAGACGAGGTGCACAGTGGTGTCAAGTGCTCATCTCGGAGATTGCGTCGCTGCCTCGACTAGCGTGACCCTAAGATAGATAGAGAGTGGCGGCGTGGTTGTCACGTGGTCGTCTCGGCTGCTCCGTCGTCGCTACCGTGACGTCGTCCCGCCTCGATCTCGTTACCCTGATATGACAGTGGCAGTGGTGATGTCACGTGTTCTGTCTCGCGTCCTTCTTCGCTGCGCGCATGGTCATCCGCCTCGACTCGCGTTACCCTAAGATAACAGGGTGCCGATTGGGTCACGTGCTCGTCGACGTCTGCGCTGACTCACGTTCCCTAAGAGAGACAGGGTTGGCAGTGGTGTCCACGTGCTCATCTCGCATCACGTCGTCGCTAAAGCAGCTATGACGTCCGCCTCGACACAAGCCTGGCGTACCCTAAATAGACAGGGTGCATTTTGGTGTGCAAGGAGTGCTCGTCGCGCGTCTGCCTCGCTGCCGCGGACGATGTCCTGCCTCGACTTGCGTGACCTTAAATAGAACAGTAGTGCATGGGTCACGTGGTCGTCTCGGCATCGCCTTCGTCGCGTACCCGTGACGAACGTCCGCCTCGACTCGCGTTACCCTGAGATAGACAGGGTGGCAGTTGGTGTCACGTGCTCGTCTCGGCGTCCGTCGCGCTGCCCGAGACGTTCGCACTCGAATCGCGTTACCCGGGATAGACACTGTGGCAGTGGTGTCAAGTGCTCGGCTCGGTGTCTCCGTCGTCACTCCGGACGAGAGAACAAGGTAACACCCCGTCGCTACTCACGTTTATTACCCTTGACGATAGACAGGGTGCAGGTCGCCCCCAAGTCGGTCTGTCAAGTGCTCGTCTCGGCGTCCGTCGCGCTGCCGCCGCGACGACTCCGCCGGCGCTCGCGTTACCCTGAGATGACAGGTGTGCAGTGGTGTCACATGTCTCGTGCGTCCGTCTTCACACCTTTCCCTCTTTTCGTGTCCCTGCACGACGTCCGTCCCTCTCGCGTTACACTGAAGATGACAGGGTGGGCAAGTAGTGGGTCATTGCTCTTCGGCGGTCCGTCGTCGCTGCCGCGACGAGTCGCCGCGACTCGCGTTACCCTGAGATAGCAGCGGTGGGCCAGTGGGTGTCAATGTCTACGTTCGGCGGGGTCCGTGTCGGTGTCGCGACGACGGTCCGCCTCCGACTCACTTACCCTAGATGAGACAGGTGGCAGTGGTGTCACGTTGCTCGTCCCTCGGCGTCTGTCCGTTCGCTGGCCGCAGCATGACTCCGTTCTCGACTCGCGTTACCCTAGATAGACATGGTGGCAGTGGGTGTCACTTGCCGTCTCGGCGCTCATCATCGCTGCTGCGAACGACGTCCGCCTCGACTCGCCCTTACCCTGAGATAGACAGGGTGGCAGTGGGTCACGTGATCATTCTCGGCGTCCGTCGTTCGCTGCTGCGACGCGTCCGCCTCGATATCGCGTTACCACTGAGATAGACAGGGTGGTAGTGTGTGCAATGCGTCGTGGAGCCTTCGAGCGCCATCGACTCTCGTTAACCATAAGCATTTTATAGTTCTTTGTTTGTTATGGGGCAGTGGTGCAACGTGTCGTCGAACGTCCGCATCATAAACTCGCGCTTACCCAAGAGCTAGGTACGGGTGGCATGTGGTCTCGCTCGCGTGTCTCGCTCTGGCGTTGTCGTCGCTAACCCGCGATGACCCATGCCCCGACTCACGTTACCTATGATAGACGGGCTGGACAGTGTGTTTCTGTCCATGTGGCTCGTCTCGCGCGTCAGCTTCGTCGACTGCCGGAGACGTCCGCCTCGAAGTTCGCGTTACCCTGGGATAGACAGGGTGGCAGTGGTTGTCACGTGTCGTCTCGGGCTCCGTCGTCGCTGCCACGACGACGTCCGCCTCGACTACGCGTTAACCCCCTGAGATAGACAGGGTGGCAGTGGTGTCACGTGCCTCATCTCGCATCTCGGCGTCCGTTTCCTCGCTGCGGAGATAGACAGGGTGGCAGTGGTGTCACGTGCTCATCTCGGCGTCCGTCGTCGCTGCCGCGACGGCGTCCACCTCGACTCGCCTTACCCTGAGATAGACAGGGTGGCAGTGGTGTCACATGATCGTCTCGGCGTCCATCGTGGCTGCCGCGACGACGTCCGCCTCGCCCCGCGTTACCCTTAGATAGACAGGGTGGCAGTGGTGTCAAGTGCTCATCTCGGTGTCCGTCGTCGCTGCCGCGACGACGTCCGCCGCCACTCAGGTTACCCTGAGATAGACAGGGTGGCAGTGGTGTCACGTGCTCGTCTCGGCGTCCGTCGTCGCTGCCGCGACGACGTCCGCCTCGACTTGCGTTACCCTGAGGTAGACAGGGTGGCAGTGGTGTCACGTGCTCGTCTCGGCGTCCGTCGTCGCTGCCGCGACGACGTCCGCCTCGACTTGCGTTACCCTGAGGTAGACAGGGTGGCAG
>JAAAXO010000069.1:36694-51394 GCA_011799875.1 Thinopyrum elongatum | reverse complement strand
TCAAGTGCTCGTCGACGTCGCTCGAATCGCGTACAATAAGATTAGATAGGGGGTGGCAGTGGTGTCACGTGCCTCGTCGACGTACGACCTCAACTCGCGTTACCCAAGATAGACGGGTGCAGTGGTATCGCGGTGCTCGTCTCGGCGTTCGGCGTAGCTACCGCGATGACGCCTGCCACGACTCCAGTTACCCTATTGGATAGAAGGGATTGGCAGTGTTGTAATGTGCTAGTCTCTGCGTCCGTCCGTCGTGCCGCGATGACGTCCGCTCGACTCGCGTTACCTGAGATAGACAGTGGTGCAGTGGTTGTCACGTGCTCGGTTCGGCGTCAGCGTCGTTGCTGCCACGACGAAGTCGCCTCGACTCGAGTTACCCTGAGATAGACTGGTGGCAGTGTAGGTCACGTGCTCATATCGGCGTTCCGTCCTCCTGCCGCGACGGCGTCACACCTCGACTCGCCATTACCAATGAGAAGGAATGTGGCAGTAGGTGTCAACGTAGATCGTCTCGGGTCCATAGTGGATGCCGCGATGCCGGTCCGCCTCGCCCGCGTACCATTAGATAGAAAGGGTGGCAGTGGTGTCAAAGTGCTTAGTCTGGCTCCGTAGTGCTGCACAACGACGACGCTCCGCCGGCCAACTTAAGGTTCCATGAGATAGACAGTGTGGAGTGTGTAAAGTGCTCGTATCCAGGTCGTGTCGCTGCCGCGACGACCGTCCGCCTCGATCGCGTTACCCTGAGGTAGACAGGGTGTGGGCAGTTGGGTGTCACGTGCTCGTTCGGCGTCAAGCGTCGCGCCGCGTGACGAAGTCCGCCTGACTTGGTTACCCTAAGATAGACAGGTGGAGGGGTCACGTGCTCTATCGGCGCCGTCGTCGCTTGCAGCGATGAGTCGCCTCGACTCGCGTTACCATCAGATAGACAGGGGGGGCAGTTGGTGTCACGTGCCGTATGGCATCAGTCGTCGCTGCCGCGATGAACGTCCGCCTCGACTCGCGTTACCCTAAAGATAGACAGGGTGTTGCGAGTGGTGTCACGTGCTCGTTCGGCATCCGTCGTCGCGCCTACCGCGATGACGTCGCCCGAACTCTGTTACCTAAGATAGACAGGGTGGCTGTTGGTGTCAAAGTGTCGTCTCGGCGTCTGCGTCGCTGCCGCGACGATGTCTGCCTCGACTTGCGCGTGACCAAAGATTAGACCAGAGTGGCGAGTTGGTGTCACGTGGTCGTCTCGGCGTCGTCGGCCGCTACGTGACGAGTCCGCCTCGACTAGTGTAACCCTAAGATACACAGGGTGGCAGTTGTCGAACGTGCTACGGTCTCGTCGTCCGTCGTCGCTACAGCGACGACTTCCGCCTAGACTCGCGTACCCTACGACAGGGTGGCAGGGTAGGCACAATGCTCGTCTCGCCTCGCTCGCGTGACCATACGATAGATCAGGGTGGAGTGGTGGGTCACGTGCTCTCTCGGATTGTTGTCGCTACCGCGACAAGACGTCGCCGATACTCGGTTACGCTAAGACAGGGTGGAAATGGTGGTCACGTGCTGTCTCGGCGTCCGTCGTCGTTACCGCTCGACGTCCGCCGATGCGTTACACGACGATAGGGGGGCAATGGTGTACGTGCTGTCTCGGCGTTCCGCCGGAGAACCGCGATGAGTCCGCCCCGACTCGCGTTTACCTATGATAGACAGGGTGGCGGTGTTGTCACGTCGCTCGTCTCAGGCGTCATCTCGCTACCGAGACGACGTCCGCCTCGACTCGGTTACCCTGAGATAGACAGGATGGCAGTGGTTGCACGGGCTCGTATCGGCGTCGTCGTCGCTGACGCGACAACGTCCGCCTCCACTACGCGTTACCAATGAGATAGAGATAGACAGGGTGACAGTGGTGTCACGTGCTTGTCCGGAGTCCGGTCATCACACTGCCGCGACGGATGTCCCACCTCGACTCGCGTTACCTGAGTAGACGGGTGCAATGGGTCACGTGCTAGTTGCTCGGCGTACGGGGTCGTCACTGCCGCGACGAAGTCGCTCGACTCGCTTACCCTGGAGATAGACAGGGTGGCGTGGTGTCAGTGTCGTCTCCGGTCCGTCATCTCGTGGCTGCCACGACGACGTCCGCCTCGACTGCGTTACCTGAGATCGAACAGGGGGTGGCTAGGGGTTGGTGTCGGGCTCGTTCGGCGTCCGTCGTCCGCTGCTCGCGACAAGCTGCCGCGACGCGATTTACCATAGGATAGACAGGTGGCAGTGGTGCAGTGATGTCTCGGGGTCCGTCGTCGCTATGCCGCGGATAACGTTCTGCCGCTGACTCGCCGTCACCTGAGATAGAACAGGGTGGCAGTGGTGTCAACGTGCTCGTAGAATCGCCTCACAATCGGAGTTACCCTAAGATACGGAAGAGGTTGGGCGGCAGTGGTCTCGGCAGTCCGCGTTCGCTGCCGCAGATGACGTCCGCCTCGGAATCGCTACCCTGAGATAGCCATGGGTGGCAGTCGGTTTGTCACGTGCTCGTATCGGGTCCGTCGTGCCGCACGAGAGTTCCGCCTCGACGGCTGTTACCTGAGATAGACAGTGGTGGCAGCGGTGTGAACGTGCTCATCTGCGGCGTACGTTCATCGCTGCAGACGACGGCGCCACCTCGACTGAGACCTTACCCTGAGATAGACATGTAGGTGGAGTGGTGTAAAGTGATTCGTCCGGCGTCCATCGTGGCTGCAGCGGGATTGATGACGTCCGCTAGCCCGCGTTGACAATTAGCGACAGTGGTGGGGCAGTGCGTGTCAAGTGCTCGTATCGGCGTGTCCGTCGTCGCTGCCGAGACGACGCCGTAGCCACTCAGGTTAACCTGAGATGACAGGGTGGCAGTGGTTTGTCACGTGATCGTATCATGCGTCCGTCATCGCTGACGCGACGAGTCACGCTTCGACTGCGTACCTGCGGTAGACAGTGGGGGCAGTGGTGTCACGTGCTAGTCCGGCGTCGTCTGTCACAAGCTGCCGCGCAGAGGCCGCCTCGAATTGGGTACCCTAGTAGAAGGTGGCAGTGGGGTCCGTGCTTGTCTCGGCGTCCGTTCTTCGCTGCCGCGAGACGTCCGCCTCGACTGCGTACCCTAAGATACGACAGGGTGCCAGTGGGTGTCCGTGCTCGTCGACGTCTCTCGACTTCCGGTTACCCTAAAGATAGACAGGGGTGGCAGTGGTGTCACGGTGCTTAATCTCGGCATTCCGTCGTCGCTACCGCGATGAAGTCCGACTCGGACTGGCGTTAACCCTAAGATAGACAGGTGGCAGTAGTGGGTTCAAGTGCTCGTCTCGGCTGCCACTCGCTGCCGAGAAGCATGTCGCCTCGACTTGCGGCCCCTAGATGACAGAGTGTGGCAGTTGGTGTCAGTTGTCGTTCGGCATCCGTCGTCGCTCCCGTACGACGTCAAGCCGAATAGCGTTAACCTTGGGATAGACCAGGGGTTGGCAGTGGGGTCAGTGTCGTCTCGGCGTCCGTAGTCGCATGACAGCGACACGTTCGCGCCTTCGACTAGCGTAACTGGGTTAGAAATGTGCAGAAAGTGGTGTTCAAGTGCTCGTTCGGGTCGTGTCATGCCGCGACGACGTCGTCGCGTACTCGCGTTAAACTTGAGATAGACAGGTGGCAGTGGTGTCAAAGTGCTCGTTCCGGAGTCCGTCGTCACTGCCGCGACGACGTCAGCGCGACTAGCTGTTACCCTGAGATAGACAGGAGGTGATCGGCATTGGTGTCCAATGCTATTCGGCGTCCGTGTCGGCGGTCGCGAGAGTCGCCGACTCCGTACCCGAGATAGACATGGTTGGCAGTGGTGTAGTGCTCGTATAGGAGTATGTGTCGCATCTGACGCGTGACGTCAGTATCGATCGCGTTACACTAAGATAGACAGGGTGGAAGAGGTGTCACTTGTGTCTCGGCGTCCATCAATCGTGTGCGACGACGTCCGCCTCGACTCGCCTTACCTGAGATAGACAGGGTGGCGGGGGGTCACGTGTCATCTCGCGTACGTGTCGCTGCTGCGACGCGTACACCGCTCGACTCCGCGTACCCTGAGATAGACAGGGTGGGAGTGGTGTCAAGCGTGTAGTCAGACGTCAGCCTCGACTAGCGTTTACCATAAGACTAGATAGGGTGGCAAGTACGGGACTCACGTGCTCGTTCGACGTTCCGCCCTCAACTCGCGTTACCTAAGATAGACAGCTGGTGGGCAAGTGGTCTCGCCTATCGTCTCGGAGTTCGGGTCGCGACCGCGATGCGCCTGCCACGACTACTTTACCCTATGATAGACGGATGGCGTGTTGTCTGTGTCGTCTGGACGTCCGTCGTCAGATAGCCGCGGATGACGTCCGCCTGACTGCGTTACCATGAGATAGAAGGGTCGGCAGTGGGTGTTTCCAGTGCCTCGTCTCGGCGTCCGTCGTCGCTTGCAACGACGACGCCGCCTGAACTCGCGTTACCCTGAGGAAGACAGCGGTGGCAGAGTGGTGTCACGTGGCTCATTCTTTAGGAGTCGTACTCTCTGCCGCGAGGCCGTCCACATCGACTCGCGCTTATAAAAACCTGAGATTCAGAAGGGTGGGTGGCAAACGTGGTGTCACGTAGACGTCTCGGCGCACGGCATCGTGGCTGCCGGCGTGACGTCGCCTCGCCACGCGTTACCCTGAGACAGACAAGGGTTGGCAGTGGTGGCAAGGCTAGTCCGACGTCCGTCGTCGCGCAAGACGACGTCCGCCGCATCAGGGTTACCTGAGTAGACAGCGGTGGCAGTGGCTGTCACGTGCTAGTCTCGGCGTCCCGTCGTCGCTGACCGCGACGACGTCCGCCTCGGACTCGCGCTTAACCTGAGGTAGGAAAGGTGGCAGTGGTTGTTTGTCTCACGTGCTCGCTCTCGCGTAAGATCGTCGCTTGCAGCGACGAAGTCCGCTCGACTTGCGTTTACCTAAGATAGACAGGTGGCGAGTGGTTTTGTCACGTGCTTCTATCGGCGTCCGTCGTCGATGCCGCGGATCGACGTCCGCTAGGACTGCGTTACCGAGATAGACAGGGTGGGCCAGTGGTGTTCAAGTGCTCGTTCGGCATCCGTCGTCGCTTGCCGCGATGAAGTCCGACCGACTCGGTTACCAAGATAGACAGGGGCGAGTGGTGTCACTGCTGTTCGGCATCCGTCGTAGCAGCCGCGATGAAGGTATGCCTCGACTAAGTTACCTAAGATAGACAGGGGGTGTAGGTGTCAAGGGCTCGGGCGTCTGCGTCGCTGCGCGACGATGTCTGCCTCGACTTGCGTGCTAAGTAGAAGGGTACAAGGCCTCGGTGTCACGTGGTAGTTAGCCGTTCAGTGCAGTCCGTACGTGAAGACGTTACGACAGAACCTCGGGTACAACTCGATAAAAAGGGGTCGCGCAGCTGTGTAAAAGGTCAGTATCGTGTCAGTGTAGTAAGCGCACGACTTCGCTAGATAGCCGTTCCTAAGAAAGTTAGGTGGCAAAGTCGCTGAGTAACGAAATGAATAGTCTCGCACTAGACTGGTGAACCTAGATGAAAGCGGTGGCAGTGGTATAGTGGGTCACGTGCTCGTCTCGGCATCTGTTGTCGCTAACGCGACGACGTCTCGCCTTGAAACTGTTTTTCGCGTTACGCTAAGACAGTGGTGGCAATGGGGTCAAGTGATAGTCTCGGCGTCCGTCGTCGCTACCTCGACGAACGTCCGCTCGACTCGCGTTAACATAAGATAGGGTTTGGAACTGGGTCACGTGCTTGTTCGGCGTCCTTCGCTGCCAACGTGACAGTCCGCCACGACTCGCGTCCTCCCCTATGATAGAAAGGTCCCGTAGGTGGCAGTGCGTTGTCATGTCGTCTCGGCGCACATGTCTATGTGCACGCGACAGACGTCCGCCGCGACTCAGGTTAACCTGAGATAGACAGGTGGTGCGCACGTGGTGTCACTGTGCTCAGTCTCGGCGCCGTGTCGCTGCCGCGATGAACGTCACGACTCCACTCGCCGTTACCCGGTAGAACAGACGGTGGCAGTGGTGTCACGTGCTCTGTCTCGGAGTCCGTCGATCGCCTGCCGCGGACGATTGGCCACCTCGACTGCGTTACCTGAGATTAGACAGGTGGCAGTGGGTCACGTGCTTGTTCGGCGTCCGCTCTGTCACTGCGCCGATGACGTAGCTCACTCGCTTACCCTGAGATAGACAGGGTGCGCAGTGGTGTCAATTGCTCGTCTCGGCGTCCGATCGTGAGGCCCGAGATCCGTCCGCCTCGAACTGCGTTCCCTACGATAGAAAGTAGGTGCAGTGAGGGTGTCAACCGTGCTCTCTCGGCGTCGCGTCGTAGCGCAGCGACGATGCGCCGACATCGGACTCGTGACCTAGGATAGACAATGGGCAGTGGGTCACGTGTCGTGCTCGGAGTCCGTCGTCGCTCAGCGCGAACGTCGCCGCGACTCGCGTTACCCTGAGATGACAGGGGTGGCAGTTGGTGTCACATGCTCGTATCGGCGTCACGCATCGACTTGCACGCGTACTGTCCGCTCGACTCGCGTACCCTGCAGATAGACAGCGTGTGGCAGTGGTCACTGCTCTCTCGAGCTCCGTCTCGCTGCCGCGACGCGTCCCGTCGAACGCTCTACCCTGAGATAGACAGGGTGGAGTTGGTGCACAGGGATCGTCTCGGCGCGGTCGTGCTGCACGACAACGTCCGCCTCGACAAGCGTTACCCTGATATAGACAGAGGTGGCAGTGGTGTCAAGTGTCTCACTCGTGTCCGTCTGTCGCTGCCGCGACGACGCCGCCTGCCACTGCGTACCCTGAAGATAGACAGGGGGGCAGTGGTGTCACGTGCTAGTCTCGGCGTCCGTCGGCGTGCGCGACGACGTCCGCCTCGACTCGTACCTGAGTAGAGGGTGGCAGTGGTGTCAGACGTGTCGTCTCGGGGTCCGTCAGTGGACTTGCCGCGACGTGACGTTCCGCCATTCGCCGCGTACCTAGTAGACAGGTGGCAGTGGTGCTCAAGTTGCTCGTTCGGCGTCCGTCGTCGCTGCCGCGACGACGTCCGCTGCGACTCGGTTTACCATGAGGTAGACAGTGGTGGCAGTAGTGGTGTCCACGTGCTGTCTCGGCGTACCGTCGTCGCTGCCGTGACGAAGTCCGCCTCGACTTGCGTTACCTAGAATAGACAGTGGTCATGCAAGTGGTTGTCACGTGCTTCGTTTCTCGGTCACGTCATCGCTGACCCGATGAGTCCAGCATCGACTGCTTTACCTAGAGAGCGGGGCAGTGGTTGTCACGTGCTGTTCGGATCGTGTCCTGCACGCGCGATGAGTACGCCTCGACTGCGTTACCCTAAGATCAGACAGGGTGCGAGTGAAGTTGGTGTCAAGTGCATGTCTCAGCATCGTCGGTGCGCCGTATGATGTCCGCCTCGACTACGTTACCTAAGATAGGACAGGGTGGCAGTGGGTGTCAAAGTGTCTCTCGGGTCTGCGCATGCGCGTGTCGCTCATGCGTGACCCTAAGATAGATAGAGTGCAGAGTGGTTGTCACGTGGGTGTCGGCGTCGTCGTCCGCATACCGTGCCGAAGTCCGCCTCGACTCGCGTTACCCAAGATAACAGGTGGGCATGCGTGTTGTCACGTGCTGTCTCGGCGTCCGTCTCGTCTACCGCACGACCCTGACTCGCGTACCCTAGCAGGGGGCAGCGTCAGCCGTTCTACTCGCGTGACTAAGATAGACAGGGTTGCAGTGGTGTCCGTGCTGTTCGATCTGTATTGCCTACGGACATCACGCCTTGACTCGGTTAGTATAGACAGGGGGCAATGGTGTGGCACGTGCTCGATTCGCGTCCGTCGTCGCTACAGCGACTGACGTACGCTCGCTGGCGTTACACCTAAGATAGAGGGTCGCGGCACTGGTGTCAGGTGCTCGTCTCCTCGCCGCGTCAGCGTCGCCCCCGACTCGCGCCTATGAAGACAGTGCGATGGTCCGTGCTCTCGGGACTACTAGCGGCACGCGCCTCGACTCGTTCCCTGAGATGACAGGGTGGGCAGTGGTTCACGTGCTCGTTCGGCGATCCTTCTAGCGTCGCACCGTGGGACAACGTCGCCGCGAACTAGCGTTACCCTGAGAAGACAGGGTCGGACAGTGGTTGTCAAGTGTGTCTCGGCGTCCGTATCACTGCCGCCGCGACGTCGCCTCAGACTCGAGTTACCCATGGCTAGACGGATGTGCAGTGTGTAGTCAAGTGCGTTCTCGAGCGTCCAGTCGTCACTGCCGCGACGACGTCCCTCCGACTCGCCGTACCTGAGATAGAAGGGGTGGCGGTGGATGTCACGTGCTCGTACGGCGTCCATATGCGCTGCCCGACGACGTCCGCCTCGCTGCGTTACCACTGAGAAGACAGGGGGGGCAGTGGTGTCACTGCTCGTCTACGGGCGTCCGTCGTCGCTTGGCCGCGCGAGTCCGCATACGACTACCTTACCCTGGATAGACAGGTGGCAGATGGTGTACAAGTGCTCGTCTCGGCGTCGTTCCTCGCTGCCGCGACGACGTCCGCGACGCGGGGGGGGACTCGAGTACACCTGAGATAGACAGGTGTGGCAGAGTGGTGTCTACAATGCTCGTATCGCGTCCCGTCGTTTATGCGTGCTTCGCGGACGATGGTCGCTCGGACTCGCTTACCCGAGATGAGATAGGTGGCGTGAGTGGTGTGTCACGTGCTCAGTCTCGGCGTTCCGTGTCAATGTCGCGAGACGTCCGCGCAGCCTCGCAGTTCCCTAGATAGACAGTGGGTGGCGTGGGTCACGTGTGTCTCGGCGTCATCATCAGCTGCCGACCGAATGTCCGCCCTCAGACTCGCGTTACCATGAGATGACAGGGGGCCAGTGGTGGGTGTCACAGGGTCTTCCTCGGCGTCGTCGTCGTTCGATGCGACGAGTACTGCACTGGACATCGCGTTACCCCCCCCCCACACAAGATGTAGACAAGGCTGGTGGCAGTGGGTCAGCATATCGTCGCGTCCGTCGCGCGTGCTGCGCCGTCGCTCAGACGCCTTACCCATAAGATAGACTAGCCGGTGGCAGTGGTGTATGTACGTCGTGTCGGGCTGGTGCGACGTCCGCCTCAACTAGCGTTACACCTGATAGACAGGGTGGCAGGGTCTAGGTGTGTCTCATTCGCGCATCGCACCAGCACGTCTGAGCGCCTCCGACTACGTTACCCATAGTAGACGGGTTTGGCAGTGTGTATTGTCGATCGTCTCGCTGCGGCGCACGTCGCGCCTCGATCGGTTTACCCTAGAGGTACGACAGGGGTGCCAAGTGTGTGTGCCAGTGGCGTCCTCGTGATGCCCGACGGACTGCCGACTCGCGTTCATAGAGATAGACAGGGTGGCAGTGGTGTTGTCATCAGTGCTCGTGCGATGTCTCCTCACGCGACGGCGTACCTACTCGTAATAGATAGACAGGGTGCAGGTGTCCGCTGCATCGTCTCGGCGTCTCGTGGCCTACGCAGATGAGAGTACCTAGCCCCGACTCAGTTTACCTATGATAGAAGCGGCTGGCAGTGTTGTCAAAGTTGTCTAGTCCGACGTCAGTCGTCGCTCCGCGAACGACGATCCGCCTAGTGCCTCCAGGTTCCGTGAGATAGACACGGGGCAGTGGTGTCAAGTGACTCGTCTCGGCGGTACGTCGTAGTCCTGCCGCGACGACGTCCGCTCCGCTCGCGTTACCGAGGAGACGGGGTGGCAGTGATGTCAAGTGCTATCCGGCGTCCGTCAGCCTGCTGCCGCGACGCACGAGCCACCTCGACTTGCTTACCCTGAGATAGACAGGGTGGCATGGATGTCACGTACGTGCTTTCTTGGGTGGTTTCGTCCGTCTAGTGCTGCCGCGACTGAACGTCGCCCGCTCGCGTTACCTTAGATGTAACAGGGTGGCAGTGGTGTAGTGCTGTCTCGGCTTCCGTCGTCGCTGCCGCGAGACGTCCGCGCTGACTCACGTTACACCTAAGATAGACAGGGTGGCGAGTGGTTGTCACGTTGCTCGTCTCGGCGATCCGTCGTCGCTAGCCCGCGACGAGGACGTACTGCCTGGCCGCGTTAAAAAAACCTAGTTAGAACAGGGTGCAGTGGCCTGTCAAGTTGTCTATGGCGTCCGTCGTCGCTGCCGCGACACGACGACAGCCGCGACTTGCAGGTTAACCTGAGATAGAAGGTGGCAGGTAGGTGTCACGTGCTCGTCTCGGCATGTCCGTGTCGTAGGCCGCGACGACGTCCGCTCGACTCGCGTTTACGCAGTAGACGAGACAGGTGGTCAGTGGTGTCACAGTGTCGTCTCGGCGGTCCGTCGTCGCTTGCCGCGACGAGTACGCCTCGACATCGGTTACCGCTAGAGTAGAAAAGGGTGGCAGGGTTTGTCACGGCTGTCTCGGCGTCCGTGCGCTAGCCGCGATGACGTCGCCCCGACTCGTGTTACTATGATGACAGGGTGTGGCGTGGTTGTCACAGTGTCGTTCGGGTCCTATCGCTTGCTCGCGACGACGTCCGCCTCAGACTCAGGTTACCCTGAGAAGACAGGGTGGAGTGCAGTGCGTGTCAAGTGCTCGTCTCGGCGTCCGTCTGTCGCTTGCGCAGACTGGTCGCTCGGACTCGCGTTACCCTGAGTAGACAAGGGTGGGCAGTGGTGTCAAGTGCTCGTTGCACGGGTGCCCAGAGCCGCCCTCGACTTGCGTTACCATAAGATAGACAAGGTACGGCAGTGGTGTACGTGCTTGCTGCGTCCGCACCGGTCGTCGCCTCGGACTCGCGTTACCCTAAGATAGACCGGGTGCCATGGTGTCACAATGCTCGTCTCGGCATACGTGTACGCTTGCCACGATACGTCGCCTCGACTGCGTTACCTTAAGATAGAACAGGGTGGGCATGGTGGTGTAAGGCTCTATTCGGCGTCTGCGTGCTGCCAGCGACGATGTCTGCTCGACTCGCGGTACCCTAAGATAGACAGGTGGCAGTGGGTCAAGTGCTCGTTCGGAGTCGTGTTCTGTCCAGGACGACGATCGCCTGGACTCGCGTGTAACCTGAGATAGACAGGGATGGGCAGTGTTTGGTCACGTCGTCTCGGTCGGCGCGGTAGTGTCGCGCACAGACGTCCGCCTCGACTCGCCGTTACCATGAGATGAAAGGCAGTGGGCTAGAACGTTGTCATGTCTCGTGAATCGGTCCTGTACGTCGTGTGCGCGACGGCGTCCGCCTCGACCGACGCTTACCCTGAGATAGACACGGTGGCAGTGGCTGTCAACGTAGCTCGTCTCGGCGGTCCAAAAAAACGTTGGAGCTGCCGCGACGACGCGCCTCGACTCGACGTTACCTTAAGATAGACAGTCGGTGGCATGGTGATGTCAAGTAAGCTCTCTCGGTGTCCGTCGTCGACCTGGCGGACGACGTCCGCTCGACTCGGTTACCCTGAGATAGACAGGTTGTTGGCACGTGGTGTCACGTGATCTCTCGTCTCGGCTGTCCGTCGCTCGCTCGCGTCCCGATAGAAAGGTGGCAGGCATGTGTCGATCGCCTCGACTGGCGTTAACATGAGTAGACAGCGGTGGGCAGTGGGTCGTGCTCGTGATACGTAACTGCGTCCAAGAGCACAGGTCGTGGCAGGCTCGTGTCGTTCGCGTCGGCGTCGCTACCGAAGCCTTGCCCGACTTCACTAACCTATAGTTAGACGGTGGCAGGTTGTGTCAGTGCTCGTCCTGGCGTCCGTCGTCGCATGCCTGTGACGTCAGCCTCGAATCGAGTAACGGCAGAACTAGAAGGGTTGGCAGAGTGGGGTCAAGTGCTCGTTCGAGTCCGTCGTCGCTTGCCTACGAAGACGTCCGCCCTCGACTGCAGTTACCCTGAAGATAGACAGGGTGGCGAAGTGGGTACGTAGTGTCATCTCTAGCGTAACGTCATCGCGCGACGGGTCACAACGCCTCGACTCGCCGTTACCTGCAGATAGACGTGGTTGCAGTGTGTCACGATCGCGCTCGGGCAAGTCGTCGTCAGTTGTTTCGCGACGACGTCGCTCGCGATCTGCGTTACCTTTAGATAGACGGGTGGCGTTAAGTGGTGCCTCACGGTGCGAGTCTCGGCTCCGTCCGTCCGCTGCCGCGATGACGTCCGCCTGAACTCACGCGTTTTACCAAGAGGTAGACAGGGTGGCAGGTGGTTGTCACAAGTTGCTGTTCGGCGTCATGATCGCTCACTGCGCGACGACTGTACGCCATGCGACTCGCGTACCCTAGATAGCAGCAGTGCAGTGTGTTCACGTGTCAGTCCGGCGTTCATCTGTGCTACCGTGACGACGTCGCATCGACTCCTGTTAACCCTAAGATACACAGGGTGGCACAGGTGTACGTGTGTCTATGTCCGTCTCGTACCGACGCTCCGCCTCGAATCCGTTACTAAGATGACAAGGGTGGCAGTGTGTCACTGCCTGAAGTCTGCCCTCGACTCGCGTGACTAAGATAGACACGGGTTGGCCGAGTGGTTTGTCACGTGTCGTCTCGGCATCGTCGTCGATGACGCTACGCGACCGTCCGCCTTCTTGACTCGCGTTACCGCTAAGACAGATAGGGTGGCAATGGTGTCAGCGTGCTCGTTCCCGGGTCTGTCACTGCGCCGCAACATCGTCGCCTCGCCCGGTACCTAAGATAAGATAGGGTGGATGGCTTGGTCACGTGTCGTCTCGGCCGTAGCGTCGCTACCGTGACGACGGTCCGTCCGACTCGTGTGACTACATAAGATAGGACAGGGTGGCCGTGGTTGTCAGTGCTCGTCTCCGGCGTCCTCATATCGCTCCAACGCGACGATGTCCGCCGCCGACTGCGTTACCTAGAGATAGGGACGGGTGGCAGTGGTGTCCATGTGTCTCGGCGCCGTTCATAGCTGCCGCCGACACACGTCCGCCTCGAACTCGCGTTACCCTAGAGAGACAGGGGGCGGTGAGCAGGTGGTTGCACGTGTGTCTCGGCTTCGGAGATCCGCATCATGCCGCGAATGTCACCAGACCGCGGTTACCCTGAGATAGAATGAGGTGGCAAGTGGTTGTCCACGGCTTCACTCGGAGTCCGTCGTGACGCCGCGACGATCGCTCCGCCATCGACTCGCCTTACCCTAGATAGACAGGGGTGGCAGTCGGTGTCACGTGTGTCTCGGCGTCAATCATCGCGCTGCCCGACGACGTCCGCATCGACTCGGTTACCCTGAGATAGACAGGGTGCGGCAAGTGGTGTACGTGATCTGTCGGCGTCCGTCGTCGCTTGAACGCGACAGAGTCCGCCATGACTCGCATACCGGGATAGAAGAGTGGCAAGAGTGGTTTGTCACGTGTCCGCGGAGTAGGTCATCGCTGCCGCAGACGACGTCGCCTGGACTCGCGTACCCAGATAGGGCACGGTGCAGGGGTCAGGCCATGTCGTATCGGCGTCCGTCGACTCATGCACGGGGGCGGTCCGCCCTGACTCCTTACCCTGAGAGATAGGGGCTGGTGTTGTGTGTGTCACGTGCTATTCGGCGTCGCGCAATGCTGCGACGAAGTCCGCCTCGATCGCGTCTACCCTGAGATAGACCAGGGTGGCAGTGGTGCACGTGCTCGTGCTCGGCGAGTCCGTCGTCGCATGCCACGGCAACGTCGCCTCGACTCGCGTTACCCTGAGAAGACAAGTGGCAGTGGTGCAGTGCTCACCTACGGCGTCCGTCGTCGCTTACCGCGACGAACGTATGCCTGACTCGCGTTACCCTAAGATAGACAGGGTGGCAGTGGTGTCACATGCTCGTCTCGGCGTCCGTCGTCGCTGCTGCGACGACGTCCGCCTCGACTCGCCTTACCCTGAGATAGACAGGGTGGCAGTGGTGTCACGTGATCGTCTCGGCGTCCGTCGTCGCTGCTGTGACGACGTCCGCCTCGACTCGCGTTACCCTGAGATAGACAGGGTGGCAGTGGTGTCAAGTGCTCGCCGACGTCCGCCTCGACTCGCGTTACCATAAGATAGACAGGGTGGCAGTGGTGTCACGTGCTCGTCGACGTCGGCCTCGACTCGCGTTACCCTAAGATAGACAGGGTGCCAGTGGTGTCAAGTGCTCGTCGACGTCCGCCTCGACTCGCGTTACCATAAGATAGACAGGGTGGCAGTGGTGTCACGTGCTCGTCGATGTCCGCCTCAACTCGCGTTACCCTAAGATAGACAGGGTGGCAGTGGTCTCGCGTGCTCGTCTCGGCGTTCGGCGTCGCTACCGCGATGACGCCTGCCCCGACTCACGTTACCCTATGATAGACGGGCTGGCAGTGTTGTCACGTGCTCGTCTCGGCGTCCGTCGTCGCTGCCGCGATGACGTCCGCCTCGTCTCGCGTTACCCTGAGATAGACAGGGTGGCAGTGGTGTCACGTGCTCGTCTCGGCGTCCGTCGTCCCTGCCACGACGACGTCCGCCTCGACTCGCGTTACCCTGAGATAGACGGGGTGGCAGTGATGTCACGTGCTCATCTCGGCGTCCGTCATTGCTGCCGCGACGGCGTCCACCTCGACTCGCCTTACCCTGAGATAGACAGGGTGGCAATGGTGTCACGTGATCGTCTCGGCGTCCGTCGTGGCTGCCGCGACGACGTCCGCCTCGCCCCGCGTTACCCTTAGATAGACAGGGTGGC
>JAAAXO010000069.1:10278-20922 GCA_011799875.1 Thinopyrum elongatum | reverse complement strand
GTGTCACATTCTTCGTCTCGGCGTCGTCCTCGCTGCCGAGACGACGTCCGCCTCGACTCGCATTACCCTGGATAGACAGGCTGACCAAGGGGTGTCACGTGCTTGTCTCGGAGTCCGTTCATCACTGCCGCTATGATGTCCAACCTGACTCGCGTACCGTGAGGATAGACAGGGGGTGGTGGCAGTGTGTGTAACGTGCTAGTCTCGGAGCCGTCGTACACCTCGACGGACGTCTGATCGACGGCCTTACCCTGAGATAGATAGGGTGGCAGTGGTGTCACGGGATGTATCGGCGCATCGTGGCTTTCCAAGACGACGTCTGCATCGACTCGAGTTCTACCTAGATAGACAGGGTGCGCAGTGGGTAAAGTGATCGTATCGGCGTCAATGTCGCTTGCCGCGACGACGTCCGCATAGACGTAGCGTTTACCTGGATAGACAGGTGCAGTGGTCACGTTGCTCGCTCACGGCGTCCGTCGCGCGCCGCGGACAAACGTATGTGCGAAATCGCATTACCCTGAGATAGACAGGGTGGCAGTGTTGGTGTCAAGTACTCGTCTCGGCGTCCGTCGTGCTGCCGCGACGACCGTCCCGCGACTGCGGACCTGAGAGACAGCGGTGGTTGGCAAGTGGTCAACATGCTCGTTCGGCGTCCGTACATCGCTTGCCGCGACGACGTCACGCCTGACTCGCGTTACCTGAGATAGACAGGGGGGCCAGTGGTGTCACGTGGGTTCGGAGTCCGTCGTCGTTTGGCCGCGACGGAGTCCGCCGCGACTGCGTTACCCTGCGATAACAGGTGGCGAAGGGGGTCACGTGCTCGGTCTCGCGAGTCCGTCGTCGATGCCGACCGAGAACGTTGCCTCGACTCGTGTTACACTGAGATAGAAAGGGTGGCAGTTAGAGTGGTGTTCACGGCTTCAATCGGGTCGTCGTCGCCTGCCGCGACGACGTACGCCTGGACTAGCGTTACCCTAAGATAGACAGGGTGGGTTGGCAGTGGTCTGTCACGTGTCGCTCGGCGTCCGTCGCTCACGCGCTGCGACGACGTTCACACTACGACTCGCCTTACCATGAGCATAGACAGGGTGGCAGTGTTGTCACGTGATTGTCTCGGAGTCAGGCGGCGCAGCTGTGTGACGACGTACGCTCGACTCGCGTTACCTGAGATAGAACAGGGTGGCCGTGGTGTCAAGTGCTTGTTGACGTCCGCCTCGAATCGCCGTTACCATAAGATAGACAGGGTGGCAATGGTGGTCACTTGCTCGTCGAAGTATGCTCGACTCAAGTTACCCTAAGATAGGACAGGGTGATGCTGGGTTGTCACGTGCTAATATCGCATCCGTCGTCGCTACCGCGGGATGACGTCGCTCGACTGCGTTACCCCGTAAGATAAGATAGGTGGCTAGTGGTGTCAAGCTTGTCTCAGCGTCTGAGTCGCGGACGGACGAGGTCTTGCCTCGACTCGCGTTACCCTAAGATAGATTAGGGAGGCCGTGGTGTACGGGTGTTCGGTCGGTGTTCCCGGTTCGGGTTTCGCTACGGACGACGTCCGTCTCGACTGGTGACACTAGACAGACAGGGTGGCAAGTTGGGGTAAAGTGTCGTCTCGCATCCGACGTCGCTGCAGCGACGATGTCCGCCGGACTCGGTTAACGAGGATCGACAGGGGTGTGCCAGTGGGTCACATGCTCGTTCGGCGTAATCATCGCGTGCGCGACGACGGCCGAATCGACTCGCGTTACCCTCGAGTATAGACAGGGTGGCAGTGGTGTCAACAGTTGTCTCGGAGTACGGCGTCGCTGCCGCCGACGACGTCCGCCTCGACTCGCGTTACCCAGAGATAGACGGGTGGCAGGGATGTCACGTGCTCGTTCGGCGTCCGTAGTCGCTGCGCGGGAAACATCAGCCTCGAAATGCGTTACCGTGAAGATAGGACAGGTGGCCAGTGTTCACGTGCTGCACCGGGTCGTCGTCGCTGCCCGACGAAGTACGCCTGGAATCGCTGTACCCTAGAGAGACCAGGTGGCAGGTGGGGTCAGTGCTCCTCTCGGGTCACTCGTATTGCGTGCGACGACGTCGCCTCGCTCGCGTTACCCTTGAGATAGACAGTGGTAGGACAGTGGGGTAGGACTGTTATGCGTCTCGTGCGTAGTCGTGGCTGCCGCGACGACGCCGTCGGCCCGCGTTACCTTTAGATAGATCAGGGGTGGCGTCAGTGGTGTCAAGTGATTGTTATCGGCAGTCCGTCTCACGCGCGACGATGTCACCTCGGACCGACTAGGTTACCCTGAAGATAGACAGCGGTGGCTGCAGTTGTGTGTCACGTGACTCGCTCGGCGTCATCGTGACCGCTGCCACGACAGACGTCGCATGACTGTGTACGCTAGAAGACAGGGTGGGTAGGGGGTGTCACGTGCTCAGTCTAGGCGTCCAGCGTCTGCGCCGCGACGACGTCCCGCTTCCGACTGCATTACCCATGGGAAGACAGGGTGGCAGTGTGTCAGTGCTGTCCGGTCCGCGTACGCTGACGCGACGGAACGTGTCCGCCTCGACTCGCGTTACCCTGAGATAGGACAGGGTGTGGCAGATGGTGTCACGTGACGTCTTCGGCGGTCCGTCGTCGCTGCCGCGACAACGTCCGCCTCGACCCCGTTACCCTGAGATAGACAGGGTGGTGACAGTGGTGTCAAGTGCTTTGTCTCGGGTCAGTCATCACTGCGCGACGCGTCCCTCGACTCGCGTTACCCTGGATAGACAGGGTGGCAGTGTGGTCACGTGGCTCGTTCGGCGTCCGTGTCGCTGCGCGACGACGTCCGCATCGACTCGAGTTAACCTGGGATAAAGAGTGGTGGCAGTGGTGTCACGTGCTCGTCTCGGCGTACGTCGTCGGCTGCCGCGACAACGTCTGCCCGGCCTCGCATTACTGAGATGACAGGTGGCAGTGTGTCCAAGTATCGTCTCGGCGTCGTGTCGCTGCCGCGACGACGTCCGCCGCGACGCCGTTACCCTGAGATAGACAGGGTGGCAGTGGTGTCACATGCTCGTCTCGGCGTCGTCATCGCTGCCGCGACGACGTCCGCGCCTCGACTCGCGTTAACCTGAGATAACACAGGGGACAGTGGTGTCACGGTGCGTCTCGGCGTCCGCGCGCTGCAGCGACAAGTCTGCCTCGATCGCGGTACCCTGAGATGACAGGTGGCAGTGGTGTCACGTGCTTCACTTGCGTCCGTCGCGCTGCCGCGACGATGTCCGCCGACTCGCGTTACCCTAAGATAGACAGGGTGGCAAGTGGTGCACGTGTCGTCTCGGAGTCCGTCGTCGCTGCGCGACGACGTCCGCCTCGACTCGCCTTACCTGAGAAGACGCTGGTGGCAGTGGTCACGTGCTCGTCTCGGGCGTCTCCATCGTCGCTCCGCGACGACGTCCGCACGACTCGTGTTACCTGGGATACAGGTGGCAGTGGTGTCACGTGCTCGTCTCGGCGTCCGTGTCGCTGCCGCGGAAACGTCTGCCGCGAATCGCATTACCCTGAGATAGACAGGGTGGCAGTGGTGGCCAAGTACTCGTCTCGGCGTCCGTCGTCGTGCCGCGACGACGTCCGCCGCGACTCGCAGTTACCTGAGAAGACAGGTGGATGGGTAATATGTCTCGGAGTCGTCCGGTGTGGCGGAGAGGTGTGCCGCGATCGGTGTTGACTGGGTGCGGGTGGTGTGGTCGTCCGGCGGCTTGGGTCACGTCGGTTTGCCGACGACGTCCGCTCGACTCGCGTTACCCTGAGAAGCAGGGTGGAATGTGTCACGTGCTCGTCTCGACCGTGCGCTGCCGCGCAGACGTCTGCCTCGACTGGTACCTGAGATACACAGGGTGGCAGTGGTGTCATTGCTGTCTCGGCGTCCGTCGTCGCTGCCGCGACAACGTCGCCTGGACTCGCGTTACCCTAGATAGACAGGGTGGCAGTGGTGTCAGTGCTCGTCTCGGCGACCGTCGTCGATGCTGCGACGACGTCCGCCTCGACTCGCCTTACCCTGAATAGACGGTGTGGCACGTGGTGTCACGTGATCGTCTCGGCGTCCGTCTCGCTGCTGTGACGACGTCCGCCTCGGGACTCGCGTACCCTGAGAAGAAGGGTGGCAGTGGTTCAAGTGCTCGTCGACGTCGCCGACTCGCGTTACCATAAGATGGACAGGGTGGCAGTGTGTCACGTGCTCGTCGACGTCTGCCTCGACTCACGTTACCCTAAGATAGACGGTGTGCTGTGGTGTCACTGCTCGTCTCGGCATCCGTCGTCGCTGCCGCGATGACGTCCGCCCTTGACGGGCGTTACCCAAGATAGATAGGGTGGCAGTGGTGTCAAGCGCCGTCTCAGCGTCTGCGTCGCTGCCGCGACGATGTCTGCCTCGACTCGCGTACCTAAGAAGATAGGGTGGCAGTGGTGTCACGTTGTCGTCTCGGTGTCCGTCGTCGCTACCGTGACAAGTCCGTTCGATCGTGTGGACCCTAGACAGACAGGGTGGCAGTTGTGTCAAGTGCTCGCTCGGCATCCGTCGTCTGCCGCGAGTGTCCGCCCGACTCGCGTTACCCTGAGATAGACAGGGTGGCAGTGGTGTCACATGTCGTCTCGGCGTCCGTCATCGCTCCGCGACGACGTCAGCCTGACTCGCGTACCCTGAGATAGACAGGGTGCAGTGGTGTCACGTGCTCGTCTCGGGCGTCCGTCGTCGCTGCGCGAAGACGTCCGCGCTCGACTCGCGTACCCAGTAGATAGACAGGGTGGCAGTGGTGTCACGTGCCTCGTCTCGGGTCCGTAGTCGCTGCCGCGACAACGCGCGACTCGACCGCGTACCCGAGATAGACAGGTGGCAGGGTTGTGTACGTGCTTCACCGGCACGTCGCTGCGCTGCCGCGACGCGTCCGCCTGGACTGCGTTTACCCTAGATAGACAGGGTGTGGCAGAGGTGCACGTGCTCGTCTCGCAGTCCAGTCGCTCGCGCTGACACGTCCGCCTCGACTCGGCCTTACCCTGAGATAGACAGGGTGGCAGTGGTGTCACGTGATCGTCTCGGCGTCCGTCGTGGCTGCCGCGATGACGTCCGGCAGTCGCCTCGCGTTACCCTTAGATAGACAGCGGTGGCAGTGGTGTCAAGCTGTCTCGGGTCGTCGTCGCTGCCGCGACGACGTCCGCCGCGACTAACGTATTCCCTGAGATAGACAGGGTGGCAGTGGTGTCAACGTGCTCGTCTCGGAGTCCTCCGCTGCCGCGATGACGTCCGCCTGACTCGCGTACCCTGAGGTAGACAGGGTGGCAGTGGGTGTCACGTTGCTCGTATCGGCGTCCGCCTCGCTACCGCGAGAACGTCCGCCCCGACTCAGTTACCACTATGATATGACAGGGTGGCAGTGTTGTCACGTGCTCGTCGCGGCGCCATCCACTACCGCGACGAGTCCGCCTCGACTCGCGTTACCCTGAGATAGAGGGTGGGGCAGTGGTGTCACGTGCTCGTCTCGGCATCCGTCGTCGCTGCGCGACGAACGTCCGCCTCGACCCTGTTACCCTAAGATGACAGGGTGACAGTGGTGTCATGTGCTTTGTCTCGGAGTCCGTCCACTCCGCGACGATGTCCACCTCGACTGCGTTACCCTGAGATATAGACAGGGGTGGCAGTGGGTAACGTGCTCGTTCGGTCCCGTCGTCGCTGCCGCGACGACGTCCGCATCGACTCGCGTTAACCTGGGATAGACAGGTGGCAGTGGTGTCACGTGCTCGTCTCGGCGTCCGTCGTCGCTGCCGCGACAACGGTCTGCCGCGACTCGCATTACCCTGAGATAGACAGGGTGGCTGTGGTGTCAAGTACTCGTCTCGGCGTCCGTCGTCACTGCCGCGACGATGTCCACCGCGACTCGCGTTACCCTGAGATAGACAGGGTGGCAGTGGTGTCACAGTCGTCTCGGCGTCGTCATTGCGCGACGATGTCCGCCTCGATCGCGTTACCCTGAGATAGACAGCGGTGGCAGTGTGTTCCGTGCTCGTCTCGGCGTCGTCGTCGCTGCCGCGACGACGTCCGCCTCGACTCGCGTTACCCTGAGATACACAGGGGGCAGAGTGGTGTACGTGCTCGTACTCGGCGTCCGTCGTCGCTGCCGCGACAACGTCTCCCTCGACTCGCGTTACCTGAGAAGACAGGTGGCAGTGGTGTCACGTGCTTCACTTGCGTCGTCGTCGCTGACCGCGACGACGTCCGCTGGACTCGTTACCCCAAGATTGACGGGTGGCAGTGGTGTGTCACGTGCTCGTTCGGCGTCGTCGTCGCGCTGCTGACGACGTCCGCCTCGACTCAGCTGCCTTACCCTGAGATAGACGGGGGCAGGGTGGTGTCACGTGATCGTCTCGGCGTCCGTCGTCGCTGTGTGCGAAGTCCGCCTCGACTCGCGTTACCCTGAGAATAGACCGGGTGGCAGTGGTGTCAAGTGCTCGTCGAGTCCGCCTCGACTGTGTACCATAAGATAGACAGGGTGGCAGTGGTGTCACGTGCGTCGTCGACGTCTTCCTCGACTCGCGTTAACCCTAAGATAGGACAGGGGTGCCTGTGGCTGTCAAGTGCTCGTCTCGGCATCCGTCGTCGCTGCCGCGATGACGTCCGCCTCGACTGGCGTTACCCTAAGATAGTAGGGTGGCGTGGTGTCAAGCGCTGTCGGCGGCGCGTCGCGTGCGCGAAGATGTCTGCTCGACTCGCGTTACCCTAAAAAGAGATAGGGTGTGCAGTGGTGGTCACGTAGGTCGTCTCGGTGTCCGTCGTCGCTACCGTGACGATGTCCGTCTGACTTGTGACCCTAAGACAGACAGGGTGGACAGTGGTGTCAAGTGCTCGTCTCGGCGTCCTAGTCGCGCCACGACGATGCCGCCGCGACTGCGTTACCCTGAGATAGACAGGGTGGCAGTGGTGGTCACCATGCTCGTCTCGGCGTCCGTCTCGCTGCCGCGACGACGTCCGCCTGACGCGTTACACTGAGAGTAGACAGGGTGGCAGTGTGTCACGTGACTCGTCTCGGGTCCGTCGTCGACTGCCGCGACGAAGTCCGCCTCGACTGCGTTACCCTGAGATAGACAGGGTTGGGCAGTGGTGTCACGTTGCTGTCTCGGCGTACGTAGTCCTGCGCGACAACGTCGCCTCGACTCGCGTTTACCCGAGATAGACAGGGTGGCGTGGTGTCACGTGCTTCATCGGCGTCCGTCGTCGCTGCGCGACGACGTCCGCCTGGACTGCGGTACCTTAAGATAGAAAGGGTGGCAGAGGTTGTCACGTGCTCGTCTGGCGTCCGTCGTCGCTGCTGGCGACGACGTCCGCCTCGACTCGCTTACCTGAGAAGACAGAGGTGGCAGTGGTGTCACGTGATTGCGGCGTCCGTCGCGCGCCGCGACAAACGTCCGCCTCGACCCGCGTTACCGAGATAGACAGGGTGACAGTGGTGGACGTGCTTGTCTCGGAGTCCGTCATCACTGCGCGACGAGTCCACCTCGACTCGCGTTACCCTGAGATAGACGAGGTGGCAGTGGTGTCACGTGTGTTCGGCGTCAGTCGTCGCTGCGCGACGATCGTCCGCACGACTCGCGTTACCCTGGGATAGACAGGTGGCAGTGGTGTCACGTTGCTGTCTTCGGTCCCGTCGTCGCTGCCGGACAAGTCTCGCGAACGCTTACCCTACGATAGACAGGGTGGCAGTGGTGTCAGTAGTCTCGGCGTCCGTCGTCGCTGCCGCGGACGACGTCCGCCGGACTCGCGTACCTGAGAAGACAGGGTGGGCAGTGGTGTGCACATGCCGTCCGGCGTCCGTCATCGCTGCCGCGACGAAGTCCGCCTCGACTCGCGTTACCGATGAGATAGACAGGGTGGCAGTGGGGTCACGTGCTCGTCCGGCGTCCGTCGTCGCTTGCCGCGACACACGTCCGCCTCGACCGCGTTACGAGAATGACGGTGACAGTGGGTCACGTGCGTTGCTCGGGTCCGTCATCACTGCCGCGACGATGTCCACCTCGACTCGCGTTAACATGAGATAGACAGGGTGGCAGTAGGGTGTCACGGCTCGTCTCGGCGTCCGTCGTCGCTTGCCGCGACGACGTCCGCGTCGACTCGCGTTACCCTGGGATAGACAGGTGGCAAGTAGCGTGGGTCACGTGCTCGTCTCGGCGTCCGTCGCTGCCGTTGACAAAGTCTGCGCGACTCGCATTACCCTGAGATAGACAGGTGGATGGCAGTGGTGTCAAGACTCGTCTCGGCGTCCGTCGTCGTGCCGCGACGAAGTCCGCCGCGACTGCGTTACCCTGAGTAGACGGGTGGCAGTGGTGTCACATGCTCGTCTCGCGGGCGTCTCATCGCGCTCCGCGACGACGTCCGCCTCGACTGCGTACCCTGAGATAGACAGGGTGGCAGTGGTGTCACGTGTCATATCGGGTCCGTCGGCGCTGCCGCGACGACGTCCGCCTCGACTCGCGATACCCTAGATACACAGGGTGCAATGGTGTAACACGTGCTCGTCTCGGCGTCCGTCGTCGCTGCCGCGACAACGTCTGCCTCGACTCGCGTTACCCTGAGATAGACAGGTGGCAGTGGTGTCACGTGCTTCACTCGGCGTCCGTCGTCGCTGCTGCGACGACGTCCGCCTCGACTCGCCTTACCCTGAGATAGACAGGGTGGCAGTGGTGTCACGTGATCGTCTCGGCGTCCGTCGTCGCTGCTGTGACGACGTCCGCCTCGACTCGCGTTACCCTGAGATAGACAGGGTGGCAGTGGTGTCAAGTGCTCGTTGACGTCCGCCTCGACTCGCGTTACCATAAGATAGACAGGGTGGCAGTGGTGTCACGTGCTCGTCGACGTCTGCCTCGACTCGCGTTACCCTAAGATAGACAGGGTGCCTGTGGTGTCACGTGCTCGTCTCGGCATCCGTCGTCGCTGCCGCGATGACGTCCGCCTCGACTGGCGTTACCCTAAGATAGATAGGGTGGCAGTGGTGTCAAGCGCTCGTCTCGGCGTCTGCGTCGCTGCCGCGACGATGTCTGCCTCGACTCGCGTTACCCTAAGATAGATAGGGTGGCAGTGGTGTCACGTGGTCGTCTCGGTGTCCGTCGTCGCTACCGTGACGACGTCCGTCTCGACTCGTGTGACCCTAAGACAGACAGGGTGGCAGTGGTGTCAAGTGCTCGGCTCGGCGTCCGTCGTCGCTGCCGCGACGATGTCCGCCGCGACTCGCGTTACCCTGAGATAGACAGGGTGGCAGTGGTGTCACATGCTCGTCTCGGCGTCCGTCATCGCTACCACGACGACGTCCGCCTCGACTCGCGTTACCCTGAGATAGACAGGGTGGCAGTGGTGTCACGTGCTCGTCTCGGCGTCCGTCATCGCTGCCGTGACGACGTCCGCCTCGACTCGCGTTACCCTGACATAGACAGGGTGGCAGTGGTGTCACGTGCTCGTCTCGGCGTCCGTAGTCGTTGCCGCGACAACGTCCGCCTCGACTCGCGTTACCCTGAGATAGACAGGTGGCAGTGGTGTCACGTGCTTCACTCGGCGTCCGTCGTCGCTGCCGCGATGACGTCCGCCTGGACTCGCGTTACCCTAAGATAGACAGGGTGGCAGAGGTGTCAAGTTCTCGTCTCGGCGTCCGTCGTCGCTGCTGCGACGACGTCCGCCTCGACTCGCGTTACCCTTAGATAGACAGGGTGGTAGTGGTGTCAAGTGCTTGTCTCGACGTCCATCCTCGCTGCCGTGATGATGTCCGCCTCGACTCAGGTTACCCTGAGATAGACAGGGTGGCAGTGGTGTCACGTGATCGTCTCGGCGTCCGTCGTGGCTGCCGCGACGACGTCCGCCTCGCCTCGCGTTACCCTTAGATAGACAGGGTGGTAGTGGTGTCAAGTGCTTGTCTCGGCGTCCATCCTCGCTGCCGTGATGATGTCCGCCGCGACTCAGGTTACCCTGAGATAGACAGGGTGGCAGTGGTGTCACGTGCTCGTCTCGGCGTCCGTCCTCGCTGCCGTGATGATGTCCGCCTCGACTCGCGTTATCCTGAGGTAGACAGGGTGGCAGTGGTGTCACGTGCTCGTCTCGGCGTCCTCCTTCGCTACCGCGACAACGTCCGCCCCGACTCGCGTTACCCTATGATAGACAGGGTGGCAGTGTTGTCACGTGCTCCTCTCGGCGTCCATCATCGCTACCGCGACGACGTCCGCCTCGACTCGCGTTACCCTGAGATAGACAGGGTGGCAGTGGTGTCACGTGCTCGTCTCGGCGTCCGTCGTCGCTGCCGCGACAACGTCCGCCTCGACCCGCGTTACCCTGAGATAGATAGGGTGACAGTGGTGTCACGTGCTCGTCTCGGAGTCCGTCATCACTGCCGCGACGATGTCCACCTCGACTCACCTTACCCTGAGATAGACAGGGTGGCAGTGGTGTCACGTGATCGTCTCGGCGTCCATCGTGGCTGCCACGACGACGTCCGCCTCGACTCGTGTTACCCTGAGAAAGACAGGGTGGCAGTGGTGTCACGTGCTCGTCTCGGCGTCCGTCGTCGCTGCCGCGACGACGTCCGCATTGACTCGCATTACCCTGGGATAGACAGGTGGCAGTGGTGTCACGTGCTCGTCTCGGC
>JAAAXO010000068.1:159163-174519 GCA_011799875.1 Thinopyrum elongatum | reverse complement strand
CAGTTTACCAACTTCACTTTAGCCGTACCTGGGTAGTTGGCACCTTTTCGTCGAACCGTGGCAACGTCACAAGAAAATGTTCGCCGCAGCTTATCAAAGCTTGCAAAACTGCTAGTGCTACTAACAAATCGTGACATGGCCTCGGTTATGGCAGCGAAGCAAACCATAACCACACACCGCTGCACATCTGGCAGAATCATGCGTGCTCTTAGTTACGCTGGACCTGAAAATATATTTCTTTCGATAATGCGCGCTGACCTGACAAGATAGTCGGATTGTAGTATTTGCCAAAAATAAAGCATAAATGTTTCTAGAGTCCATTATTCTCGTAGCATAACACAGCGTCAGGCAGGCAGCTGTTCTCGGCAGAGGGCATAGCATGCCACTCAGGAGCACGCCTTGCCCTGCTGACATATACAACTCTTCTGCAACATCAGCTCTCTAAAGCTATCCGCCGTGTCGGTGAAGCCGGCAGCCAGAAGGGCATCAAACAGCCTGTTGCAGCGGAGACGTCAACCTCGGGACTTTCGATCGCTGCCACTGGTCGACGACCTCTCGGCATCCTTCAGTTGCCCGCACATCAGATAGGCGGAGAGCACACAGACGTAGTTCCGACTGGTCATCCTCTGGAAGTCATCTGCATCGATTTCCATATGTCCTTTACCCTGTCCAGGTTGCCAGACCGGCGTGCAAGATGACGAGGAGATCGTAGTTTATCCACTCCCTCTGGCTATCTTCGCCTCGGCTTCCACCAGCGAATTCCCCGAGCTAACAAGCTGGCTGGCATCGACGTAGATACCGCGAGGTTTTCGGTACAGTGTCCATCCTTCTTTGGAGTTTAGATCTTTTGACTCTCATCGAGATTCCTCTGAGACCTCAAGATCCATGGATGCAACCGCCCCGCTGATCCGTAGGTTGTATGTGAATAGGTCTGGAGAACGTTTTGCGTCTTCAATTCTTCAGCAAGAGTTGGAACTTATCAAGCTCGCCGACAGAATATACAGGTCATCATTTCATTGTAGACCAGGACATCAATCGGTAGGCCTGCCTCCTTCATTCTCTCAAAACAGCCTCTCGGCTTTGGTCTATCATCTTTGATCGAGCATAAGAATGGAGGAGTGCAGTATATGCTTCCAGTGATTTGGCTGCAGGTGGAAGCTTCTCAAAAAATCTTCAGCTGCATTAGCGCCAAAAACTTTTGTAATCAAGTCGATGCGCACCCCATAGTCGTCTCTCTCAGATAAATCAGACTCATGATGTGTCTTCATCCACTCTGCACACCTGCAAAACTCAAAAGTTAAGACAATGCTCTTGCCCATTTTTTGTCCTTGAAGGAGAAATAAAGCAGCCAAGGTAAAATTGCATTCCGTACGGTATCGAATAATGCAATGCAAGAGACAGAGAGAGAGGAAATGTTTAGATATGTGCTTTGAGCTTTAGCCAGTAAAATTTCAATGGCTGCTCTTTCCATGGACGGACATAGCTCTTCTAATATAATTTAACATCTCAAGAACAGATTCTATTCGGCACCACTGAGGTTCGTAAACAAGTAAGAAAAAGTGCTTTGTCGGTAGTTAAATACTCCCTCCTGTAACTAAATACAAGACGTTTTGCAGTTAAAATGGAACTGCAAAAACGTCTTATATTTAGTTAGATAGGGAGTACAAAAAGATGGATTGCCTAACTCTGCAATAGATGGCACAGCATGTACATGAGATAAATGTTTATCTGACAATAACTAGCTTTCTTATACTTCCCTCCGTTCACTAATGTAAGAACTTTTAGCTATTTTCAATATTGACTACATACATACTAAAATGAGTGAACATTTGTACTAAACTGTGTCTAGATACATATGAATCAGAAAAAGCTAAATGTCTTATATTAGTGAACGGGGGATTTTTAGTTACTGAGGGGGTACAAAAAAGAGGATTGCCTAATTCCGCAATAAGATGGCACAGCGTGTACATGAGATAAACGTTTATCTGACAATAACTAGCTTTCTAGTATTAAACCCTAAACTCATAGTATAACTTGCGACAGCTTTTTCGGATCAGAGGAGTATTAGAATGATGATGGCTTGAAAGGAAACTTTATATAACAGATTGGTTATATTTCTTTCTTTCTAGGCCGACCAAATTGCACAAAAAATTATGTGCAACTTTACACATTCCTACACCTAAAGTGGCACAAATTTCTGAAATGTGCACCTACCACCTATTTCTTCGGATAAAGGGTCACAGCCAACGTAAATAGGTGACATGGAATTTGGGAAAATTTGGTCGACTTGGAATTCGGAATAGGCAATCCCCTAAAATTATTAACCAGCAGTACAACTCAGTTTAAAAAACCACATCCTTTCTATCCATACAGAAAATTGGCTACCTGAAGAATTCCACTACCAGAATCAAACATCAGCAACTTTCATCACACCATTTCCAAGCAATCAAAAACATCGTACCACTGCGCGCATAGGCAATAACTTAAATCTGTACCAAATCGCTCCACGAAACCCTTCCCCTGACTACGCAGCGCAACCAGAGGAGATCAGGGATCTGGGAGTTGCGCGAACCTCGAGCGCGTGCTTGTAGCGGCGGGCGCGGCTGAGGTCGCCGGCGATGCTGGCGGAGCTCCGGCGCGGGGGCGGCGCGGCCCTCGCCGGCCCACTTCTCGAGCGCCTCCGTCGCGCTCCGCTTCGCCAGCCGCAGCCGGAAGATGTGGCTCCTCAAGTCGTCCTCCTCGGCTACGACGACGACCGCGTCTTCAACGTCTGCCGAGATGGCCGGCGCAGTGGCGGCAGGGGACGGCGTCTCCGCCGCAGAGGCGGTGCAGGAGGAGGAGGATAGTTGCTAGAGCGGCCGACGATAGAGCGGGGGAGCGCGAGGTGCCGCAAAGCACGAGCGGCTCGGAGCAGAGCCGCCGCCATCTCGTGTGCTCTGCCGCCGCGGCGTTTCCGCGCGAGCCAACCGTGACGCCGTAGTAGCAGTGTACAGTTACAGTGCTGAGCTTTTTTTTTTTTTTTTTTTTGAGAATAGAAACACTCTATTAGCTCGAAATGATCTCAGGAATAAAACAATATCAGGTCTATCGATTAGCCACACATGCCGGCCACGAGCTAGAGTAGTTTGTCCGCTTTTGCCAGTGAAGAGTTTCGACGTTCATTCATCTGTTTTCATGATCACTTTCATTGAAGCAAATACATTGGGTGTACCTTTTTATCTCATTGAATAATAATAGCAGCCGAGGCCCCCAGATAAGCCTCCTTGATGTGTTTCACACGTGGCAAAACAGTTCAGTGGCGATAATAATGTTTGTTGCATGCAAGATCAAGTGCTAGTGACATCCCTTCACTCCTAGCCATTGCCTCAAGCACTTCTGCATCAGTTATGTCCTGGACAGAAACTGCAGATGCATCCAAAAGTTGCCTGTACCATCTCGGCAACAGCAGCAAATGAACCACCATCCTCATGACGCCCTACAGCTGCATCCACATAGATTTTTACAGATCCCAAAGGAGGAGCTTTCCATTTGGGGCCATCCTGATGGCTTGCACACATCCTACTTTTTCCTTGTTGCTTCAGCTAGATCAGCTAAGTAGCTTGTAATGAAGGAGAAAGTCGATAATGGTGATTGGAAGTTTTCCTCATGAATAGCCTTCCTGCGTGCCCACCAAATTGACCATAAAGTCAAGTATTTTGACAAAAACTTCACTGTTCACTGAATCATGTAGCTCGATTAACCACAGCCTGGCGTCATCGTGTCTGCAGGCAATCAGGTGTTCTACCAGCTCTTCATCAACTAGTGACTACACACACTTGGGCATAGTGCATTCGATCAACACATGCCTCCAAGAATCTGCAGCAGCATTGCACACCAAGCAAACATCATTATCAGACATGTTACGACGGTGACGCAGAGTTTCAGTCGGAATAGAATTTTTTGCCAGCCTCCAAGCGAAATTCTTCAAATTTCCTGGGATTTTGAGTTTCCACAAGCGCCTCCACTGACTCTTATACTGCCGTATTTGAGTTCTCTGTTCTACTTATTAGTCAGTCCTCTCTCCTTTTTCTTGTTTCGGTTAACATCATATATGCAGAATGCACGGTAAACTGCCCCATCCTTTCATAGTGCCAAGCCCAAAAATCTTCAAAGTTAACAGAACTTAACGGGATATTCAGAATCACACAGACATCTGGCTCTTGCATATGTTCTCGCAACATGTCTCTATTCCAACGCCGTTCCTCATGAACAATCATCTCGCTCACCATCACCGAGGGGGTTCTGTGAACGAGGATGAAGAGCTCGCAACATATAGTCTCGAGGAATCCAATTCTGATTCCAAATATTAGTTCTCTGCCCATTCCCAATTCTCTTCACTATGCCCGGTTTTAAAACATCCACGCCCGCACATATTGCCCTCCAAACTTGTGATGGGTGGGACCCCAATTCCGCTTCAAGCAAGTCCCGTTCTGAGTAATAAACTGCTTTCAAGATTTTAGCACTCAAAGAGTCTGAATCCTTCAGCAAGCGCCATGACTGTTTTGCTAACATACGCAGATTGAACAACTCTGTATCACGGAAGCCAAGACCTCCCAAATATTTCGGCATAGTTAGCGATTCCCAAGACACCCAGGCTGCCTTTCTTTCCCCATTCTTGCTTCCCCAGAAAAACTTTCTTAGCATCTTATCAATATGTTGGCACAATCCTCTTGGCAAAAGAAAACATGACATGGAAAAAGTCGGGATTGCCTGTGCTACGGATTTGATCAAAACTTCCTTCCCCGCCGCAGCCATACACTTCTCCACCCAATCATGTACCTTTGCCCAGATTCTATCTTTTATGTATTTGAAGGCTCCATTTTTTATTTCCCAACATCCGACGGTAAACCTAGATACCGTCCAGCCAAAGATTCATTTGGGACCTCAAGTATTTCTTTGATTAAAGTTCTCATGTCATCTGGGCAACCCTTCCCAAAGAAAATACTTGACTTTGCAAGATTTACCTTCTGTCCTGAAGCTGCACAGTACTCATTGATAGTGTTTCTAATTTTTTGTGCCCCTTCCATATTAGCTTTAAACATCAACAAGCAGTCATCCACAAAGAGAAGATGATTTACGGGTGGCGCTGTCGGAGCCACAACAATGCCACACATGTTTACATCATCACTCCTAGCCTTCAAAAGACAAGAGAGACCTTCCGCTGCTAGAAGGAAAAGGTAAGGAGAGATGGGGTCTCCCTGTCGAATCCCTCTTGTAGGCTTGAACTCCTCCATTTTTACTCCATTAACCAATACAGAAAAAGTAACAGTGGACACACATTCCATAACTCTCTTTACCCAGCCTTGCTCAAAGCCAAGTTTTAGCATCACAGCCTCAAGGTAGTTCCATTCTACCCTGTCATATGCCTTCATCATATCAAGCTTCAATGCACAGTGAGAATTATTTTTGCTTCTTGATCTCTTCATAAAATGCAGGCATTCATAAGCAGCAATAATGTTATCACTGATTAGCTTACCAGGTACAAACACGAATTGCTCATGCGAAATTATCTCTGGTAACATCTTCTTCAACCGGTTAGAATGCACCTTTGATATAATCTTAAAGATTACATTGCACAAACTAATAGGCCGAAAACGCGAAGTGAGGTTGGATTCGATACCTTAGGGATCAAAACTATGAACGTCCTGCTGATAACCTCCAAAGACTCTTCCCCATTGAAAACACGCAAGACCACCCTAGTGACTTCATCACCACAAACACCCCAGTTCCGCTGAAAAAAGTGAGTAGGAAAACCATCCGGACCCGGTGCCTTGGTAGGATACATTTGAAACAATGCCTCCTTTACCTCCTTCTCAGTGTATACTGCCATAAGCATAGCGTTCATGTTGTCATCAACTTTTTTCGGTATATGTGAGAGTACCTCTTCCATTCCCACAGTGGGCTCAGAGTCATACAGATTCTGATAAAAGGTTGTGGCCATACTCCCAATTTCATCCTCATCGGTACACATGGTACCATCAGCACGCCTCAACTCAATTATGCGGTTTCTTCTCCGCCTATTTGTTGCTTTAAGGTGAAAAAATTTTGTATTGTTGTCTCCTTCAGCTAACCATTGAATTCTAGACCTTTGGCGCCACATTATTTCCTCCCTGATGTTAAGCTCAACAATCCGATCCTCTACAGCTTTTTCTTCAACTGTTGGGCTAACCCGATCTGCCATGGACCGAAGGGCAAGAAGCCTAGCTTTTAGCTGTCTAAGCTCGTTCCGAACATGCCCAAACTCCTTCGCTCCCCAGTCTGCAAGAGTTCAAGACATTTTCGCAAGTTTGCTTTGGAACTCACCCAAGTTCCCACGCGCTCCAGCAGACTTCCAAGTTTCTTCCAACATAGGAAAGAATTTTTCGTGTTGCTCCCACATTTTCTCATACTGAAATAGTTTTTTTGTGCCTATCCTTCTATCCTCATTACCCATCCCAGTCATCAACACAAATGGGGAATGATCGGATTTAGCTGCTACTAGATGTCGAACAGCAATGAAAGGAAACCTTGTACTCCATTCTGCTGTGGCAAGTGCTCTGTCCAGTCTTACTCTGCAGAACTGTCCTCCCACCACTTTCTTTTCAAAAGTCCAATCAAGTCCGATATACCCCAAGTCATTCTGCCTGCAAAGGTCCACTGCTTCCCGAAATCCAGCCATATGCGCTGCGTCCCTCTCATTAGGGCCCATCTGTTCTTCCTTATGAAGGATCTCGTTAAAATCTCCTATACAAAGCCAAGGTAAGGTAGACTCGCCTCTCAGCCTAGTCATAGTGTCCCAAGTGTTCTGTCTCAAACTCCTATTTGCTTCCCCATAAAAACATGTTATCCTCCAATCTTCCTTTCCTGCCTCCTCCACCCACGCATCAATATGGTAACGTGAGTAGTTCTTCACTCGCAGATTTACACCATGCCTCCAGAACATAGCAATACCTCCGCTCCTCCCCATACTCCCTACTGCAAAACCACCTTCAAACTCCAACAAGGCCGTAAGGCCCTCTACACGTTGCTTTGACAGCTGAGTCTCCACAATGCATACCACCGATGGCGCACTCTCCACAATGAGCTCCCGGAGCTCACGAATTGTCACGGGGTCGCCAATCCCTTGGCAGTTCCAACATAAAGCTCTCATTGGGCTTGGCGGCCATCCACCTGGGATGCCGCCTCAGTCATTGGATCCTCTTCTTCCCCTTCTTCGCCTTCACCATGGCGTCTTCTCTTGACGATTGGTTGCTTTCCCGGTGTACCCGTAATAGCATCGTGCGTTGTAGGGGCTGCCTTGAGCTGCAAGACTTTTCCAGCAACATTGCTTGGCTGAATTGGCACAACTGGTTGCCCATGAACATTGACCGAACCATCCTGACTGATCAACCTTTTTCTTGCTCCCCTCAGCACCACATCGCTTGACCTGACGTCTTGCGTGGAATAATCCATTTCTGAGTTTCATTAACTTCACGGTCAAAATTGCCACGACCAGTGCCCCCTCGGACCCAACCTCCACGGCCCCCAGGCTCACACCCTCCTCTCTCCCCCGCACCTCCCCCAGGCTAAGAAGGTGGCTCGCAAGGTGGGAGAACCGCCTATTACAGTCGTGGTGAATGAGGGGTTTATCAATACCTCCAAGTATCTAAGGGCAGGAGTATTTCTAGATGTACAAGTGCCCCTTGTTAGATTTGTGCCTATAACTTTGAAAGAGAGGGGAAAATACCCTGTGTATTACGAGAAGCTCCCCGACTTTTGTTATTTCTGTGGGTTGATGGGACATGTTGTTGAGGAATGCGGTGATGGGGTACACGATCCATCAGATTGTGAATGGGGGGAATGGCTCATGTGGAATTTTGAAATTCAAGTGCAGAGCTTTGGTTGCCAGTCGTCGCTATTGTTGGGCTGGAAACGTGCAATTTCTGCAATCTGTTGTCAGCCGGCCCAGACAACGTGCCATTTTAGAGCAACTTCAACCATACCCCTAGTACAAATTTGCTAAAAAAAACAGTTCAAAAAATAAAAATAAAAACATTGTATAAATAAAAGCATAACCTCATATTCTTCACTAAACACCATTTGGGGTTCCCATTCTCTATTTTGAGGCTCTCTTTTTAAAATGGCATTCCAGCCATAGCTTCCAAATCCTCTCTGTCTCTTCCCTTTTTCCATAACAACAAAATAAAAACAAATTGAGCAATGGTGGGCGGCAGCAAACGACGACCGTTGGCGATGGCCAACAGCAGACGACACACAATTTAAGGCAATGCATGATGAAGCCCAATGTCAACGGTGATGGACTAATGTGTTTGTGAGAATTGCAAAAGAACACAGGTAGAAGTCCCTCATTGATTCGGTTTACCTATCAGAGATGACCCCTAAAAATGTATGAAGACATTGAAGATAATGGTGGTTCGTGAAGACATTCACGTCGAAGATAATGACGTATGAAGACATTCACTTGAAGACAATGGAGTGCGAAGACATAGTTTCTTTCGTAGTTTCATTTTCTTCTTTCTTGAGTCAAAGGAACCACCGAACTGTTAAGTGGGGTCCAAGTGAACAAAGTCAGAAAACTGATGTGATGCTCAACCCAAAATCCTATGTCTTCGAGTGAAGACAATGAGAGAAAATCTTATCTAGAGTTGGATGAGTCAGCTTTGCTTGTAGCCCAAGTTAAGCTGCCGCGTGTGTTTGAAATCCGACCGTTGGACACGTGTCGGTTCCTTAGTGACCCAGGGTCATTTCGGACATATCATGTCGGGTTGCCTCCTGGCTATAAATAGCCCACCCCCTACACCATAAATTGGTGGCTGCTCAGAGTTAGTGCACGCCTTTTGTCGTTTGAGAGCAACCCACCTCCGAAGCCCTTGAGAGAGAGAACCCTTGCGAGGACACAGCCTAAAACACCCAGAGCCCAAAGAGTGTTTGGCATCACTGAAGTCTTTCTGTCTGCGTGATCTAAAGACTTATTACACTTGAAGACTGTGTATTTTCCACTCGGTTAGGCATCGCGTTCTGAAGATCCAAGAGTCATTGTGGATCGCCCGTGAACAAAGTCTATGAAGGTTTGGAAGTCTACCTTGAAGACTTACCAGAGTGATTGGGCGAGGACTAAGTGTCCTTAGGTCAAGGGGAATAAGGTGAAGACGTGGTCTTCTGAGTTCAATCTCAGCCTCCCTAACCAGACGTACAGTTGTCACAGCAACCGGAACTGGTCTACCAAATCCTTGTCTTCGCCAAGCAACTGGTTCTATCACTTCACCCTTTACTTATTGTTCAGCTTCGTGAAGTCATTGCTTGTTTGTCCTGTTTGACTTCATAGTGTGAAGACATTCTCTTTGATTGCATATTTGGCTTCACACTGTCTTCCTATTCCGATCCATTCTACCTAGCTGCTATCTGTCTTCGTGTTTACTCAGTACTATTTCCTAGATTATGGCTTGGTTAGTGTAGTTTATCTTCCGCTGCATACTGTGTAGGCTATATTTGGTTGTCTGTCTTCGAAGACATTGCCTGTCTTGAAGACTTTCATAAAAATCGCCTATTCACCCCCCTCTAGTCGATAACTAGCACTTTCAATTGCTATCAGAGCAAGGTGCTCCCTTGTTCTATGTGATTCGGTTTAACCACCTGGAGTTTTAGCTATGTCGACTGCAGGGATAATCAAAGTCTCCGTTGCGTGCCCCGTCTTCGATGACACTGATTAACTCTACTGGAAGAATAAGATGCGCACGCATCTTGAAGCCATTGACAATGACCTCTGGTATGTCGTCAGGACTGGCGTTCCCAAAGTCAGTGAAGGCGTCACCGCTGCTGATGTAAAGAGGTTCGCGCAACTAGACTCAACCGCCAAGAACATCATCTGTGGTCATCTGACCAAAGGGCAGTATGGCCGTGTGAGTGCTCTGGAATCCGCGAAGCTAGTCTGGGACTAGCTGTCCAAAGTCAACGAAGGCGTCTCAACACAGAGAGACTCAAGGATAGATGTGCTTCGCAATCTCTTCAACCGATTCAAGAGGAGTGACAATGAGAATGTCCAGCTCACTTTCGACCACCTCACTGATATCACAAATGAACTTCGTGCTCTTGGCGCCACTGAAATCACCAAGCATGAAGTCGTGAAGAAGCTACTGAGATCACTTGACAGCTCATTTGACACTCTAGCCTTGATGATCCAAAAACGCCCTGACTTCAAAGATCTCGATCCGTCTGACATACTCGAGAGGCTCAACACACATGAATTCCAGCTGTCTGACAAGAGATATATCTATGGTCCCAACTATGGCCGATCTTGTGCTTTGAAGGCAAAGGCTGAATCCTCATCTGAAGAATCTGACTATAGTTCTGATGATCCTGAAGACATAGGCAAAGAGCTAGCAATGCTTGTGAGAAAGTTCCAAAAGTTCTCCAAGAAGAATCGCTTCGGAAAGTCTTCAAGATCCAGCTCCAAGAATGATGAGGCTTCCACTCATGACTAGAAGAAGAGAACATGCCACAAATGTAAGAAGGCATGCCACTACATATCTGAATGTCCTCAATGGGACAAGGAAGCAAAGAAAAAGAAGAAGAGCAAGGAATATGACTCTGATGACAAGAAGAAGAAGAAATCCTCAAAGTCTTCTTCAAAGTCTTCATCTTACAAGAAGAGCTCGTCTGGAAGGCTCGTGCATTCATTGGCAAGGAAATGGATTCAGAGGAGGAGTCTGCTTCCGAGGAGGCGGAGGTGTAGTCTGATTCAGGCGTGGCAAGCCTGGCTCTAGCTTCGGCATTCATCGCCAAGTCCATCTTTAACACCGAAGACAATGGTCACGACACCGACGCTGAAGCCAATGATGATGACGATTCTGCAACCACCTACTGCTTCATGGCAAGAGGCGCTAAGGTAAACTCACGCGATGCTTACTTTCAGACCTCCAATGAAGACGACTCTGAATGTGAATCCAAACCCAGTTATCTGATACGTCCATTTTGCATCATGTTTTCCTACTGTTATTTATAATGTTTTTATGCATAATAATGCTTTTAGGAGTAATTCTAATGCATTTTCTCTCATAATATGCAAGGTTTACACAAAGAGGGAGAATACCGGCAGCTGGAATTCTGGACCTGAAAAAGCTACGTCAGAGTTACCTATTCTGCACATCTCCAAATGAGCTGAAAATTTATGAAGAATTGTTTTACAATATATGAAGAATATTAGAGCAAATAACTACCAGAGGTGGCCCACCAGGTGGGCACAACCCACCTGGCCACGCCAGGGAGCCCAGGCACGCCCTGGTGGGTTGTGCCCTCCTCGGCCCACCTTCAGTGCCCCTCTTCTGGTATATAAGTCATTTTGACCTAGAAACAATAAGGAGAGGACTTTTGGGATGAAGCTCCGCCGTCTCGAGGCGGAACTTGGGCAGGAGCACTTTTGCCCTCCGGCGGAGCGATTCCGCCGGGGGAACTTCCCTCCCAGAGGGGGAAATCAGCGCCATCGTCATCACCAACAACTCTCCCATCTTTGGGAGGGCCATCTCCATCAACATCTTCAATAACACCATCTCCTCTCAAACCCTAGTTCATTTCTTGTGTTCAATCTTTGTACCGGAACCTTAGATTGGTACTTGTGGGTGACTAGTAGTGTTGATTACATCTCGTAGTTGATTACTATATGGTTTATTTGGTGGAAGATTATATGTTCAGATCCATTATGCTATTTAATACCCCTCTGATCTTGAGCATGATTATTATTTGTGAGTAGTTACTTTTGTTCTTGAGATCACGGGAGAAGTCATGTTGCAAGTAATCATGTGAACTTGATATGTGTTCGATATTTTGATGATATGTATGTTGTGATTCCCTTAGTGGTGTCATGTGAACGTCGACTACGTGGCACTTCACCATACTTGGGCCTAAGGGAATGCATTGTGGAGTAGTTATTAGATGATGGGTTGCTAGAGTGACAGAAACTTAAACCCTAGTTTATGCGCTACTTCGTAAGGGACTGATTTGGATCCAAAAGTTTAATGCTATGGTTAGATTTTATCTTAATACTTTTCTCGTAGTTGCGGATGCTTGCGAGGGGGTTAATCATAAGTAGGAGGTTTGTTCAAGTAAGAACAGCACCTAAGCACCGGTCCACCCACATATCAAATTATCAAAGTAACAAACACGAATCAAACCAACAAGATGAGAGTGATATGATGAAATTCCCGTGTACCCTCAAGAACGATTTGCTTATCATAAGAGACCGTTTTGGCCTGTCCTTTGCCACAAAAGGATTGGGCTACCTTGCTGCATATTATTTACCATTACCGTTACTTGCTCATTACAAACTATCTTGCTATCAAACTATCTGTTACCTACTATTTCAGTGCTTGTAGAAAATACCTTGCTGAAAACCACTTGTCATTTCCTTCTGCTCCTCGTTGGGTTCGACACTCTTACTTATCGAAAGGACTACGATTGATCCCCTATACTTGTGGGTCATCAAGGCTCTTTTATGGCGCCGTTGCTGGGGAATGAAGCGCTCTTGGTAAGTGGAAATTGGTAAGGAAAAATTATTACTATGTGCTGAAATTTAGTGTCATTTGTTACTATGGAGAATCATCCTTTGAGGGGTTTGTTCAGGGTATCTTCACCTCGACCGGAACCAAAATTAGCTACCTCTCAACCTACTGCACCTACTGAAAATATTGGTTATGAAATTGCTTCGGGTATGATAGAACAACTGCTAGCTAATCCTTATGCAGGAGATGGAACCGAACATCCTGATATGCACTTGATATATGTGGATGAAATTTGTGGATTATTTAAGCTTGCAGGTTTGCGTGGAGATGAAGCTAAGAAGAAGGTTTTTCCTATATCTTTGAAGGGAAAAGCATTGGCATTGTATAGGCTATGCGATGATATTGGATCTTGGAACTGGAATCGATTGAAATTGGAATTTCACCAAAAAAATTATCCTATGCATCTAGTTCATCGTGATCGGAATTATATATATAATTTTTGGCCTCGTGAAGATAAAGTATCGCTCTAGCTTAGGGGAGGCTTGAGTCAATGCTATATTCATGCCCCAATCATGAGCTCTCGAGAGAAATTATCATTCAGAATTTTTATGCTCGGCTTTCTCGTGATGATCAATCCATGCTCGATACTTCTTGTACTGGTTCTTTTATGAAGAAGACTATTGAATTTAGGTGGGATCTTTTAGAAAGAATTAAATGCAACTCTGAAGATTGGGAACTTGACGAAGGTAAAGAGTCAGGTATTAAGCTTGAATTTGATTGTGTTAAATCTTTTATGAATACCGATGCTTTTCACAAGTTTAGCACTAAATATGGACTTGACTCTGAGATAGTAGCCTCTTTATATGAATCATTTGCTACTCATGTTGATCTCCCTAAGGAGAAGTGGTTCAAATATCACCCACCTATTAAAGAAGAAACTAAAGAACCAGTTATAGCTAAAGAAGAAACTATTATTTACAATGTTGACTCAGTTGTGCCTACTGCTTATATTGAAAACCCACCTTTCCCTGTTAGGATAAAGGAACATGCTAAGGTTTCAACTGTGGTTCGCAAAAGTAATATTAAAGCACCTAAACCCGCTGAACAAATTAAAGTAGAACCTAGTGTTGCTATGGTTAAATATCTCTTGGTAGAAAATATTGATGTGCGTGTTATTTACTTCTGTGATGAAGCTGCTAGAATTGCCAAACCCGATGAAAAAGATAAACATAGACCTGTTGTTGGCATGCCTGTTGTCTCAGTTAAAATAGGAGATCATTGTTATCATGGTTTATGTGACTTAGGTGCTAGCATGAGTGCTAGTCCTTTTACTTTATACCAAGAAATTATGAATGATATAGCACCCACTGAAATAGAAGACATAGATGTCACTATTAAACTTGCTAATAGAGACACCATCACACCACTTAGGATTGTTAGAGATGTTGAAGTCTTGTGTGGGAAAATAAAATACCCTACTGATTTTCTAGTTCTTGGTTCCCCACAAGATGACTTCTGTCCCATTATCTTTGGTAGAACCTTCTTGAACACTGTCAATGCCACTATAGATTGTCATAAACAAACTGTTAGTGTTAGCTTTGGTGTTGAGTCTCATGAGTTTATTTTTTCCAAGTTTAATAGACAACCTCATAAGAAAGAATTACCTAGTAAGGATGAAATAATTGGTCTTGCTTCCATTGCCGTGCCTCCTACTGATCCACTAGAACAATATTTGCTAGACCATGAAAATGATATGCATATGCATGAAAGAAATGAAATAGATAAAATTTTCTTTGAACAAAGACCTCTGCTCAAACACAATTTGCCTATTGAAACTCTAGGAGGTCCTCCTCCACCTAAAGGTGATCCAGTGTTTGAATTAAAACAATTGCCTGACACTTTGAAATATGCTTATCTTGATGAGAAGAAGATATATCATGTTATTATTAGTGCTAACCTTTCAGAACATGAAGAAGAAAGAATATTGAAAATTCTGAAGAAGCACCGAGCTGCTATTGGATATACTCTTGATGATCTTATGGGCATTAGTCCCACTCTCTATCAGCACAAGATTAATATGGTGTTGGGAAACATAGCATGCAATTTCAAAAAAATTCTTACGCTCACGCAAGATCTATCTAGGAGATGCATAGCAACGAGAAGGGGAGAGTATGCCTACGTACCCTTGTAGACCGAAAGCGGAAGCGTTTGACAATGCGGTTGATGTAGTCGAACTTCTTCTAGCTCAGACCGATCAAGTACCGAACGTACGGCACCTCCGAGTTCTGCACACGTTCAGCTCGATGACGTCCCTCGTCCTCTTGATCCAGCAAGGTGTCGAGGAAGTAGATGAGTTCTGTCAGCACAACGGCGTGGTGATGGTGATGGTGAAGTGATCCGCGCAGGGCTTCGCCTAAGCACCGCGAGAATATGACCGAGGGTGTAATCTGTGGAGGGGGCCACCGCACACGGCTAACAGTTGATGTTGTGTTGTGCTAGGCGCCCCCCTCCTCATATATATAGGTGGGAGGGAGAGGGGAGAGGCCAAGGGGCGCCCCAAGTGGGGCCGAATCCCACTTGGGCTCGGTTCGGCCCCCCCTTCCGTGTATAGGCGCCAGGGGAAGGAAGGGGGAGGTGGCGCCCCCCCCCCCTTTCCTTTCTCCCTTAAGGAGGGGAAGGAAGGAGGGACTTGCCCTCCCCCCTTTCCTTTCCCTAGGGCTGGCCGGCCTGGTGGAGGGGCGCACCAGCCCCTTGTGGGCTGGTCTGTCCCTCCCTTGGCCCATTAAGCCCATATCTTTGCCTTTGCCGGGGGGGGGGGGGTGCCCGAACCCCTTCCGGTGATCT
>JAAAXO010000068.1:126795-154656 GCA_011799875.1 Thinopyrum elongatum | reverse complement strand
ATTCCAAAAGCCCATCTGCATGGAGTTTCTTCATGCGCTTTATACCAATATGACCTAAACGGCAGTGCCACAAATATGTTGCACTATCATTATCAACTTTGCATCTTTTGGCATCAATATTATAAATATGTGTATCACTACGATCGAGATTCAATAAACCATTTACATTGGGTGTATGACCATAGAAGGTTTTATTCATGTAAACAGAACAACAATTATTCTCTGATTTAAATGAATAACCGTATCACAATAAACATGATCCAATCATATTCATGCTCAACGCAAACACCAAATAACATTTATTTAGGTCCAACACTAATCCCGAAGGTAGAGGAAGTGTGCGATGGTGATCTTATCAACCTTGGAATCACTTCCAACACACATCGTCACCTCGCCCTTAACTAGTCTCTGTCTATTTTGCAACTCCTGTTTCGAGTTACTAATCTTAGCAACTGAACCGGTATCAAATACCCAGGGGTTACTATGAACACTACTAAAGTACACATCAATAACATGTATATCAAATATACCTTTGTTCACTTTGCCATCCTTCTTATCCGCCAAGTATTTGGGGTAGTTCCGCTTCCAGTGACCATTCCCTTTGCAGTAGAAGCACTCAGTTTCAGGCTTAGGTCTAGCTTTGGGCTTCTTCACGGGAGCAACAACTTGCTTGCCATTCTTCTTGAAGTTCCCTTTCTTTCCCTCGCCCTTTTTCTTGAAACTAGTGGTCTTGTCAACCATCAACACTTGATGCTCTTTCTTGATTTCTACCTTCGCCGATTTCAGTACCGCGAAGAGCTCGGGAACCATTTTCATCATCCCTTGCATATTATAGTTCATCACAAAGTTCTAGTAGCTTGGTGATAGTGACTAGAGAACTTTGTCAATCACTATCTTATCTGGAAGATTAACTCCCACTTGATTCAAGCGATTGTAGTACCCAGACATTCTGAGCACAAGCTCACTGGCTGAGCTATTCTCCTCCATCTTGTAGGCAAAGTACTTGTCAGAGGTCTCGTACTTCTCGACACGAGCATGAGTCTGAATACCAATTTCAGCTCTTTGGAACATCTCATATGCTCCGTGGCGTTCAAAGCGTTTTTGAAGTCCCGGTTCTATGCCATAAAGCATGGCGCACTAAACTATCAAGTAGTCATCATATCGAGCTTGCCAAACGTTCATAACATCTACATCTGCTCCTGCAATAGGTCTGTCACCTAGCGGTGCATCAAGGACATAATTCTTTTGTGCAGCAATGAGGATAATCCTCAGATCACGGACCCAGTCCGCATCATTGCTACTATCATCTTTCAACTTAGTTTTCTCTAGGAACATATCAAAATAAAACAGGGGAGCTATACGCGAGCTATTGATCTACAACATAGATATGCAAAAACTATCAAGACTAAGTTCATGATAAATTAAGTTCAATTAATCAAATTACTAATGAATTCCCACTTAAATAGACATCCCTCAAGTCATCTAAGTGATACGTGATCCAAATCAACTAAACCATGTCCGATCATCACGTGAGATGGAGTAGTCATCAATGGTGAACATCTCTATGTTGATCATATCTACTATATGATTCACGTTCGACCTTTTGGTCTCCAGTGTTCCGAGGCCATGTCTGTACATGCTAGGCTCGTCAAGTTTAACCCGAGTATTCCGCATGTGCAAAACTGTCTTGCACCCGTTGTATTTGAACGTAGAGTCTATCACACCCGATCATCACGTGGTGTCTCAACACGACGAACTGTCGCAACGGTGCATACTTAGGGAGAACACTTATACCTTGAAATTTAGTGAAGGGATCATCTTATAATGCTACCGCCGTACTAAGCAAAATAAGATGCATAAAGGATAAACATCACATGCAATCAAAATATGTGACATGATATGGCCATCATCATCTTGTGCTTTTGATCTCCATTTCCAAAGCATCGTCATGATCTCCATCGTCACCGGCTCGACACCTTGATCTCCATCGTTGTGTCGTGGTCGTCTCGCCAACTATTGCTTCTACAACTATCGCTAACGCATAGTGATAAAGTAAAGCAATTACATGGCATTTGCATTTCATACAATAAAGCGACAACCATAAGGCTCCTGCCAGTTGCCGATAACTTACAAAACATGATCATCTCATACAACAACGTATACCACATCATGTCTTGACCATATCACATCACAACATGCCCTGCAAAAACAAGTTAGACGTCTTCTACTTTGTTGTTGCAAGTTTTACGTGGCTGCTACGGGCTTCTAGCAAGAACCGTTCTTACCTACGCATCAAAACCACAATGGTGATTTATCAAGTTTGCTGTTTTAACCTTCAACAAGGACCGGCCGCAGTCAAATTCGATTCAACTAAAGTAGGAGAAACAGACACCCGCCAACCACCTTTATGCAAAACTAGTTGCATGTCTGTCGGTGGAACCGGTGTCATGAACGTGGTCATGTAAGGTTGGTCTGGGCCGCTTCATCCAACAATACCACTGAATCAAAATAAGACATTGGTGGTAAGCAGTATGACAATCACCGCCCACAACTCTTTGTGTTCTACTCATGCATATCATCTACGCATAGACCTGGCTCGGATGTCACTGTTGGGAAATGTAGCATGCAATTTCAAAAAATTCCTACGCTCACGCAAGATCTATCTAGGAGATGCATAGCAATGAGAAGGGGAGAGTATGTCTATGTACCCTCGTAGACTGAAAGCGGAAGCGTTTGACAACGCGGTTGATGTTGTCGAACTTCTTCTAGCTCCGACCGATCAAGTACCGAAGGTACGGCACCTCCGAGTTCTGCACATGTTCAGCTCGATGACGTCCCTCGTCCTCTTGATCCAGCAAGGTGTCAAGGAAGTAGATGAGTTCTGTCAGTACAACGGCATGGTGACGGTGATGGTGAAGTGATCCGCACAAGGCTTCGCCTAAGTACCGCGAGAATATGATCGAGGGTGTAATTTGTGGAGGGGGAGCCGCACACGGCTAACAGTTGATGTTGTGTTGTGCTAGGCGCCCCCCTCCTCATATATATAGGTGGGAGAGAGAGGGGAGAGGCCAAGGGGCGCCCCAAGTGGGGCCGAATCCCACTTGGGCTCCTGCCCTGGTTCGGCCCCCCCTTCCTTGAATAGGCGCCAGGGGAAGGAAGGGGGAGGTGGCGCCCCCCCCCCCCCTTTCCTTTCTCCCTTGAGGAGGGGAAGGAAGGAGGGACTTGCCCTCCCCCCTTTCCTTTCCCTAGGGCTGGACGGCCTGGTGGAGGGGCGCACCAGCCCCTTGTGAGCTGGTCTGTCCCTCCCTTGGCCCATTAAGCCCATATCTTTGCCGGAGGGTACCCGGAACCCCTTCCGGTGACCCTATATGTACCCGGTATCCTCCAGAACACTTCTGGTGTCCGAATACCATCGTCCTATAATACAAAATCGTCATCGAACGTTAAGCGTGCGGACCCTACGGGTTCGAGAACTATGTAGACATGACCGAGACACCTCTCTGGTCAATAACCAATAGCGGAACCTGGATGCTCATATTGGCGCCTACATATTCTACGAAGATCTTTATCGGTCGAACCGTTATGACAACATACGTTATTCCTTTTGTCCATCGGTATGTTACTTGCCCGAGATTCGATCGTCGGTATCTTCATACCTAGTTCAATCTCATTACCGGCAAGTCTCTTTACTCGTTCCATAATACATCATCCTGTAACTAACTCATTAGTCACTTTGCTTGCAAGGCTTCTTATGATGTGCATTACCGAGAGGGCCCAGAGATACCTCTCCGATACTCGGAGTGACAAATCCTAATCTCGATCTATGCCAACCCAACAGACACCTTCTGAGATACCTGTAGAGCATCTTTATAATCACCCAGTTATGTTGTGCTGTTTGATAGCACACAAGGCATTCCTCCGGTATCCGGGAGTTGCATAATCTCATAGTCGAAGGAATATGTATTTGACATGAAGAAAGCAATAACAATAAAACTGAATGATCAATATGCTATGCTAATGGATGGGTCTTATCCATCACATCATTCTCCTAATGATGTGATCCCGTTCATAAAATGACAACACATGTCTATGGTTAGGAAACTTAACCATCTTTGATTAACGAGCTAGTCTAGTAGAGGCTTACTAGGGACACGGTGTTTTGTCTATGTATCCACACATGTATCAAGTTTCCGGTTAATACAATTCTAGCATGAATAATAAACATTTATCATGATATAAGGAAATATAAAATAACAACTTTATTATTGCCTTTAGGGCATATTTCCTTCATATGGAACTTGATGTTAAACCCGTTGTTGATCATCAACGACGTTTGAATCCTAAGATGAAAGAAGTGGTAAGAACTGAAATATTAAAGCTTCTGGAAGCAGGTATAATCTATCCCATAGCTGTTAGTAGATGGGTAAGTCCCGTTCATTGTGTCCCTAAGAAGGGAGGTATTACCGTTGTTCCTAATGTTAAAAATGAACTCATTCCACAAAGAGTTGTTACTGGCTATAGAATGGTAATTGATTTTAGAAAATTAAATAAAGCAACTAGAAAAGATCATTACCCTTTGCCTTCTATTGATCAAATGCTAGAAAGATTATCAAAGCACACCCACTTTTGCTTCCTAGATGGATATTCTGGTTTTTCTCAAATACTTGTTTCATAACCCAATCAAGAGAAAACCACCTTTACTTGCCCTTTTGGAACTTATGCTTATAGACATATGCCTTTTGGTTTATGCAATGCACCTGCTACCTTTCAAAGATGTATGACTACTATATTCTCTGATTTTTGTGAAAAGATTGTTGAGGTTTTCATGGATGATTTTTCTGTTTATGGAACTTCTTTTGATGATTGCTTGAGCAACCTTGATCGAGTTTTGCAGAGATGTGAGCAAACTAATCTTGTCTTAAATTGGGAGAAGTGCCACTTTACTGTTAATGAAGGTATTGTTTTGGGGCATAAAATTTCTGAATGAGGTATTGAGGTGGACCAAGCTAAAGTTGATGCAATTGAGAAAATGCCATGTCCTAAAGATATTAAAGGTATTCGTAGTTTTCTCGGTCATGCTGGTTTCTATAGGAGGTTTATTAAAGACTTCTCTAAAATTTCTAGGCCTCTTACAAATCTTTTACAAAAGGATATTCCATTTATTTTTTATGATGATTGTGTGGAAGCCTTTGAAACACTTAAGAAAGCCTTAACTTCTGCACCTATTGTTCAACCACCTGATTGGAACTTGCCTTTTGAAATTATGTGTGATGCTAGTGATTATGCTGTTGGTGCTATTCTAGGACAAAGAGTTGATAAGAAACTAAATGTTATCCATTATGCTAGCAAAACTCTAGACAGTGCCCAGAGAAATTATGCTACTACTGAAAATGAATTTTTAGGAGTTGTGTTTGCTTGTGATAAATTCAGATCTTACATTGTTGATTCTAAAGTTATTGTTCACACCCATCATGCTGCTATTAAATATCTTATGGAAAAGAAAGATGCTAAACCTAGACTCATTAGGTGGGTTCTCTTGCTACAAGAATTTGATTTACATATAACTGATAGAAAGGGAGCTGAGAACCCCGCAGTTGATAACTTATCTAGGTTAGAGAATATCCTTGATGACCCACTACCTATTGATGATAGCTTTCCTGATGAACAACTAGCTGCAATAAATGTTTCTCATAACACTCCTTGGTATGCTGACTATGCTAATTATGTTGTTGCCAAAAATTTACCACCTAGTTTCACATACCAACAAAAGAAAAAATTCTTGTATGATTTAAGACATTACTTTTGGGATGACCACATCTTTATAAAGAAGGAGTAGATAGTATTATTAGACGTTGTGTACCTGAGCATGAACAGGAACAAATTCTACAGAAATGTCACTCCGAAGCTTACAGAGGACATCATGCGGGAGATAGAACTGCTCACAATGTATTACAATATGGTTTTTATTAGCCTACTCTCTTCAAGGATGCCCGTAAGTTTGTTTTATCTTGTGATGAATGTCAACAAATTGGTAATATCGGTAAGCGTCAAGAAATGCCTATGAATTATTCACTTGTTGTTGAACCATTTGATGTTTGGGGTTTCGATTATATGGGACCTTTTCCTTCCTCTAATGGGTATACACATATTTTGGTTGCTGTTGATTATGTTACTAAGTGGGTAGAAGCTATTCCAACTAGTAGTGTTGATCATAACACTTCCATTAAAATGCTTAAAGAAGTTATTTTCCCGAGGTTTGGAGTCCCTAGATATTTAATGGCTGATGGTGGTTCACACTTTATTCATGGTGCTTTCCGTAAAATGCTTGCTAAATATGATGTTAATCATAGAATTGCATCACCCTATCATCCTCAACCTAGTGGTCAAGTTGAGCTTAGCAATAGAGAAATAAAACTTATATTACAAAAAACTGTTAATTGGTCCCAGAAATTGGATGATGCACTTTGGGCCTACAGAACAGCATATAAAAATCCTATGGGTATGTCTCCCTATAAAATGTTTTATGGAAAAGCTTGTCATTTGCCTCTTGAGTTAGAACATAAAGCATATTGGGCAATTAAAGAACTCAACTATGATTTCAAACTTGCCGGTGAAAAGAGGTCATTTGATATTAGCTCACTAGATGAATGGAGAACCCAAGCCTATGAAAATGCCAAGTTATTTAAAGAAAAAGTTAAAAGATGGCATGACAAAAGAATCCAAAAGCGGGAATTTAAAGTTGGAGAATTTGTTCTTTTGTACAACTCTCGTTTCAGATTCTTTGTAGGAAAACTCCTCTCTAAATGGGAAGGACCATATATCATCGAGGAGGTTTATCGCTCTGGAGCTATCAAAATAAATAATGCCGAAGGTACTAACCCGAAGGTGGTCAATGGGCAAAGAATTAAACACTATATCTCAGGTACGCCTATCAATGTTGAAAGCAATATTATTCAAACCATGACACCGGAGGAACACATAAAAGAAACCTTCCAGAACACTCCAGAATCCCTAAAAAGAGGAGGTACATGATATGGTAAGTAAACGAACTCCGAAAAATCCGCAAAAATATTTTCTGTCAGTTTTGGAATATTTTAAAAATTAGGAAAATAAGAAATAGCCAGGAAGGCACCCGAGGGGGGCACAAGACACCAGGGCGCGCCAGGCCCTAGCGTGCCCAGGTGGGTTGTGCCCACCTCGGGAACCTTCCCGACTCCGTTTTCCTCCTGTTTGCTTGTTTCCCAAGATAAAAAATCTTTATATACCCCCCGAACGTATTGACCTCCGTATCGCAGAGAAATCTTCTATTCTTCTTTCTTGCTGTTTTCTCACAGATCTAGATCACCATGGCCGCTTCGAGCTCCTCCAAGGACAAGTTCTTCGAGAACGTCATCAACCCGTATTTACAGGAGGTGATACAGCACCCTCAAGCCATTGAGATGCGTGAGGGGGTGTTCCACATCCGGGACGTCCAGGGTCCCAAGGGGACGGGAACCGTGGATGTGAGGCTCGAAGCTATGGAGCAAGAAGTCTTCAAGTGCAAGGGGATGGTGGAACGTGGACTCAATGCCAATCACCTCATGATCGCGGACTACACCCGTGATCTCAAGGTGGATGGCAAATCCATGAAGGACATCGTCTTCACCTTCAACGAGCAAATCAATTTTCTGCAAAGCCAAATCTATGATCTCCAAAATCAAGTCTTTGAATATGAGGGGAGATTTAAAGGTATGAGTTTAGCTGCCAGTTGCAGGACTCGTGAAACTCGCGCTTCTTCTTATGATGGTGAGCCGCTGCCATGGAAGCCGGAGGATAAGCCCGCTACTACTTCACCACCACCTTCATCATCTTCTCCAACAAAAGAAACTTGAGTTCATGGTATGGGCACTCCCCTTGGCTTGTGCCAAGCTTGGGGGAGGTGCCCCGGTATCGTATCATCACCACTATCTTTGCTTTCATCTATTTTAGTTCGATCTTTAGTTATCCTATGATTTAGTTGAATAAAAGTTTAGTTCGATCCTTTCTTTTTTAGTGCTTGCTTAGTGATCAATCTATGTAATTGTGTGCGAGATATATAATAAAGAGTAGTTTGAGTTTTGTTTCTTTACTCTTTTGTTCCAATAAAAAGAAAGGGAAATAAATGAAAAAGATCATATGCTAATCTTATGGTAAGTAATGACATCACATAAGGAAAAGTATAAGTGGTAAAATTTGTTGGAGATTGAAAAACATAGCATTGGTCAATGATGCAATTCATGAAAGAATTAATAAGGGAAGAGAAGATTCACATGCAAATACACTATCTTGGACATCTTTTATAATTGTGAGCCCCCATTAAATATTTTGTGTCAAAATAGTTGACGTTGGACAAGGAAGATAGCGTAATGATTTATGTTTGTTCATATTCACATAGAAGTTATATTGTCATAGATCCTTTAACATGTGGTGCTTGCTCACTATCTTTTCTAGCCAAAAATTCGGCATTAAGTAGAGATACTACTTGTGCATCCAAAAACCCTAAACCCAAATATTATTTTGAGAGACCACCATACCTACCTATGGATTGAGTAAGATCCTTCAAGTAAGTTTTCATCGGTGCAATAAGGCAATAAAAAATGCTTCTAAATGTGTTGGATCATTTAGTGTAAGAGAAAATTGAGCATTGTACGAACTTGTGATGGCAAAGTAATAAAAGTGATGGACTGCATAATAAAGGTTGCTATCATAAGGGGCAATATAATGTGACATTCTTTTGCATTAAGGGATTTGGCATACAAACAAATAAGCGCATGACAACCTCTACTTCCCTCTGCGAAGGGCCTATCTTTTACTTTTATGCATTTACTTTTATGTAGAGTTAAAGTTTTCTTCCCTATTCCTTTCATTTTCTCTTTTTTGCAAGCATCATGTGGTGAGAAAAGATCTAGGCACATATATCTAGTTGAATATGAGTGGGCATGAGCTATTATTGTTTACATCACCCTTGAGGTGAATATGTTGGGAGGCGAAACTATAAGCCCCTATCTTTCTATGTGTCCGGTTGAAACTTTTTGTTCATGGGTATGTTGTAGGTGTTAGAAATCATAGAAGATTAAATGATGGTTGAGTATGTGGACTTGCCTAAAGGCTCCGATACGTGACCCTTCCTGAAAATATGATGAATTGTAGTTGCAAAGTTGACTGAGAACATAGTCTGTTGGTTTTCAATAAGGTTTATGCTTTATACTTCAATGTTGTGATGAATTGTTACTTGTTCATGAGAAGTTATATGATAAAAGTTGTTTGACAAAGTTTTATGTTAAAGTTACTTGCTGCTATAATAATAATATGCATGATGCTTCTATGTCCGTATTTTTTTTTATCAACACCTCTCTCTCAAAGCATGTGGACATGTTTTTCGATTTCGGTTTTTCGCTTGAGGACAAGCGAGGTCTAAGCTTGGGGGAGTTGATACGTCCATTTTGCATCATGTTTTCCTACTGTTATTTATAATGTTTTTATGCAGAATAATGCTTTTAGGAGTAATTCTAATGCCTTTTCTCTCATAATATGCAAGGTTTACACAAAGAGGGAGAATACCGACAGCTGGAATTCTGGACCTGAAAAAGCTACGTCAAAGTTACCTATTCTGCACATCTCCAAATGAGCTAAAAATTTACGGAGAATTGTTTTACAATATATGAAGAATATTGGAGCAAATAACTACCAGAGGGGGCCCACCAGGTGGGCACAACCCACCTGGGCACGCCAGGGAGCCCAAGCGTGCCCTGGTGGGTTGTGCCCTCTTCGGTCCACCTCCGGTGCCCCTCTTCTGGTATATAAGTCATTTTGACCTAGAAAAATAAGGAGAGGACTTTCGGGACGAAGCGCCGCCGTCTCGAGGCGGAACTTGGGCAGGAGCACTTTTGCCCTTCGGCGGAGCGATTCCGCCGGGGGAACTTCCCTCCCAGAGGGGGAAATCATCGCCATCGTCATCACCAACAACTCTCCCATCTTTGGGAGGGCCATCTCCATCAACATCTTCAACAGCACCATCTCCTCTCAAACCCTAGTTCATCTCTTGTGTTTAATCTTTGTATCGGAACCTTAGATTGGTACTTGTGGGTGACTAGTAGTGTTGATTACATCTCGTAGTTGATTACTATATGGTTTATTTGGTGGAAGATTATGTGTTCAAATCCATTATGCTATTTAATACCCCTCTGATCTTGAGTATGATTATTATTTGTGAGTAGTTACTTTTGTTCTTGACGTCACGAGAGAAGTCATGTTGCAAGTAATCATGTGAACTTGATATGTGTTTGATATTTTGATGATATGCATGTTGTGATTCCCTTAGTGGTGTCATTTGAACGTCGACTACATGGCACTTCACCATACTTGGGCCTAAGGGAATGCATTATGGAGTAGTTATTAGATGATGGGTTGCTAGAGTGACAGAAACATAAACCCTAGTTTATGCGCTACTTCGTAAGGGACTGATTTGGATCCAAAAGTTCAATGCTATGGTTAGATTTTATCTTAATACTTTTCTCGTAGTTGCGGATGCTTGCAAGGGGGTTAATCATGAGTAGGAGGTTTGTTCAAGTAAGAACAACACCTAAGCACCAGTCCACCCACATATCAAATTATCAAAGTAACAAACACAAATCAAGCCAACATGATGAAAGTGATATGATGAAATTCCCGTGTACCCTCAAGAATGATTTGCTTATCATAAGTGACCGTTTTGGCCTGTTCTTTGCCACAAAAGGATTGAGCTACCTTGCTGCATATTATTTACCGTTATCGTTACTTGCTCGTTACAAATTATCTTGCTATCAAACTATCTGTTACCTACTATTTCAGTGCTTGCAGAAAATACCTTGCTGAAAACCACTTGTCATTTCCTTCTGCTCCTCGTTGGGTTTGACACTCTTACTTATTGAAAGGACTACGATTGATCCCCTATAATTGTGGGTCATCAGTATCCAAAGGGCTTAGAGTTCGATCTAGCTGGATTCTCATATGCTGATTATGCTGGTGACAAGGTTGATCGCAAGTCTACATCAGGCACATGCCATTTTCTTGGACGATCTCTTGTCTGTTGGTCTTCAAAGAAGCAGAACTATGTATCACTCTCTACTGCTGAATCTGAATATATTGCTGTTGGATCTTGTTGCGCTCAGCTTCTCTGGATGAAGCAAACCCTCAAGGACTATGGCATCAACATGAAGAATGTGCCCCTCTACTGCGATAATGAAAGTGCCATCAAGATTGCTCACAATCCACTTCAGCACTCGAAGACAAAGCACATTCAAATCCGTCATCACTTTCTCAGAGACCATGCGCTGAAGGAAGACATTGATATCATTCACGTCAACACTGAAGAGCAATTGGCAGATATCTTCACAAAGCCCTTGGATGAGAAAAGGTTTTGCAAGCTGCGGTGTGAGCTAAATATCTTAGAATCCTCGAATGTTCTGTGAATGGACACACATCCTAACACTTATGCATATTGATGACTTAGGTGCGCAACACACAAAGTAACGTATGTCTTCAATTCATGAAGACATACAATCTAAGTGTGAATACATTAATGTGGAATTTGACTTTGGAGCACCACGATAATTGTGCATCGTGTCTGGGTCTAATACTTCCTATACGGTGGGTAACGCCACCATCGATCTTTCTTGAAGATTTATGTTTGGCATCATATTGCATTATCTTCAAAGGTGGTTTGTCTTCAACATTGGTTTATCTTCATGATTTATCTTCACAATGTTTGATTTGGTCTTCATTGCCTATGTGTGTGTGTGTGTCTATATATATAATATATATATGTTTTGTCTTCTACAGCATTCACTTATAGATATGTCTTCAAGTTGCCATTTTCTGCACTAAGTGAATGTGATCGGACCCTAACCCCATATGTGCTTATCTCTCCTACTCTCTCTAAATCTTCATATGCATTCTATTGACATGTGTCGATTGTCTTCACTGTGTCCTTGTCAGTCGAAGATTAAGAGACAAACATTTAAAATGCTTTCAATATTCCTATCCTTTTGCCTGAATCCGAAGAAGCCGGAACGACCACCCGACAAACCTGGCGCGCATGGGGGTCGTGGCACAACATTTAAGTTGTTGCATGCTTTCCACGTGTCCCTCAGATGTGAACCACCAGGGGTAGCTGAGTAAATTAACTCAACTATTCCCTTCCTTATAAATACCCAACCCCCGTGCGGTCATTAAATCTTACTCCCCTCGCTGCCTTGCTCGAAAACCCTAGCGCCGTTGCTAGCTCTCATCATCGCCAGAGATGAAGCGCTTCGCTGCCGTGACTTATCTGTTGTCGTCTTCACACCGGTCGTGGACATCTTCTTCCCGCCGCCGCCATAGGTATCTTCTGCCGCCAAGTTAGGGCGCGGGAGATCGAACTGCTCGGCTTCCATCCCAACTCGTCTAGCAGTTCTTCATCAGTTCATCCACGGTAATTAAAAGCTCACTTTTTACCGCACGTTTGATTCGATGAGATTACTATATCTTCATAAAGTTGTTTATCACTTCCAAACCTGGATCTTTCCTTTTCTACGTCTCATCACTCGCAAGTACCTTCACTTATGCTTCACAACTAGTATGATTCCTCACTTGTACTTATTCATGGATTCGTACAAATCTGGAATCAACTTATCACGATAAGTGAATGTCTTCGCACTATGAGGTCAATGTCTTCAAACTAATCTATCTTCAAAATCCTCTGAGAATGCATATAACCTCTTCCCCTTCCCTCGCATCTCTAATTCTATCATGGGTACATGTCCGTGGGCGAGTCTCTTGGTTCTCATAGTTTGAATTCATTTGTAGACTTCTTAGAGCATCACCTTGACTCTCCTGAAGCCAGTTCTTGTCTCACCAGTAAAGCGAAGCCTATCACCTTTGTGAAGCCAATCAGTCTTGTGAAGCCAATGGCAAGTGGTAAATCAACCAAGAAAGGGGGCAGACAGCGCCGTGATAACACTGCAAAGGACCTTCCACCAGATCTTTATGAGTTATACAAGTCTGATCCTGAAGAAAGCTATGGTGAGCGGAAATCTCGCGTCCAATGGATTCACAGATACTGGACAGAGCAGTGGTTTCTGTATCATTTTGTGACTCTTGAATAAGCTGACAAGAATGCTGTGAGGCCACCATGGGCTGATATTGTGTATCGCAAGCTAAACCCCAAGACCAAAGCTGAAGCTATTCAGAGAGGCTTCTTTCCTTGCATGGTCAGAGGACCAATGCCTCAGAATGATGACATTCTGAACAATTTCATTGATGAATGGTTTGAAGACACATCTCTCACCATTGATGATCTGCAGCTACCTATAGACATCAGCGTCACCTTCCAGGGCTACATAGCCAAACAACTTGCTATTGCTCAGAAGGTTGTTGAGCAGAAAAACAAGATCAACCATGAGAAAGCTCTCTTCAAGAAGCACATGGCAAAGCTCAGTGCCACTGATGTACAGAACTTCAAGAAGATGATGGCAGATCTCAAGGCTGAGTTCCATAAGCGTTGTGATGAAGCCAAAGGCTCCCGAGAGTGCCTCAAGTACTATGCTTAAAACTGTGTTCAAGCTCACAATGAAGCCGAGAAGAGAAAGGCACTTGGGCGCCCAGGCATTGACCCAAGGCTGGCAGCTAAGAAGAAGAAGCCCGCTGATTCCGAAGTTGAGGCTCCAAGGCAAGAGCAGCCAAGCATTGTCTTCCCCGCCAGCATGACTGGCTCGAAGCCAAAAGCTCCATCTGCTGCTACTGAAAGGAAACACACCAAGCAGGCAGAGGCTGAAGCCAAGAAGCGCAAGCATCAAGAAGCCTCTGATGCCGCTCTATCTCAAAAGAAGCTGAAGACAAAGTCTTCAAAGACTTCAAGAAAGTCCCAAGCACCAACTGAATCATCTGCTCCTGAGGAGCCGCTGCTTGTTGAGGCCATCTCAGTCGCCCTACCTGCCTCCTCCAACCGTGAAAGAAGACTTGTTGTGCATGTGCCTGCTCCCATAGAGGCCCATGACACTGAAGAGATCCTAGCTGCTGACACCATCGCAGCTGAAGACATTGGTCATGAAGACAATGTTGATGATGAAGTCCTTCCTCAAGTTTGACAGCTCACTCAGAAACCGGTATCATCGCCTGCTCCCACGAGCAGTGAACAGATCAGCATTGGCGGTCCCACGACGCCAATCACTCAAGATGATTTCTAGGATGAGCAACACCAAAACTCTCCACTCCATGAAGTCATTCCGCGTACTCCACCAGCTCAAGTCACTACTCCAGTGCTTGAGATTCCCCAAGCAACCCCCGAAGACATGGAGAAGACTACTCCATCACCGCAGGTGTCGCCCTCATTCTGAAGGCTTCGCCGAGGCCCAAGGCCAACGGTCTCCATGTCTAGCATTCCTGAAGAGGATGTGCACACCACAAGCTTAGTAGCACGTCAAGTGTTCCCTGAAGCCATCCCCTCAGAAACTGCTCAAGATTTTGAAGCCAAAGAGGCTGAAGATATTCCTGCTGCATCAGCCGATGAAAGAGAAGAAGAAGAAGAACAAGTTGTGATTCCCCCTGCTGCACCGAGTGTGATTCCTGAAGTGATTGTTCCTGACCCCCCAGTAATTGAAGCCTCTGAAGCTGCTGCTATTGCTGCCACTCATACTGAAGCCAATGACGTTGTCATGGCTGAAGCCAATGCGCAGCCTGAAGCCAATCTTCAGACTATAGCCCCTGACGCCACCGAAGAGATTCAGCCATCCACATCGGATGTTGCTGCTGCCCCACCAGTTCCACACACAATGGCAAGGGCCTTTCATGAAGGTGCACTGATCAGCGTCAGATGGCCCATTATGACACCACCTGAAGCCTCTGGACCCCAATATGATTATCACATTTCGCAAAGGCCTCAGACACATAAGCCTATGCCAAGAATGCCAAGGCTTCCAAGTAATGTCACCACTCAGAGCTCATTCAGCGTCTTAAGCTTCAGAGAGCACAACACCTTCTTTGACAAGGCCAAGAACCCCTACAAGAAGCCCAAGATTTCTTCTGACAGATTCTGGAGTCATCTTCAGCGAAGCTATTACTCATGCATCTTATACAACCAGGACATGATTTTCCCGCACAAGCGCCTCCGTTGTGATGCCATGGCTGGACTGCCATGCCTGGAAGAAGCCCTTGACTGCTTCAGAGATGTTGGCTTGCTCCCATTTGTCGTTGACAAGGAGCACTGGAATGAAGAGCTTCTGCTCCAATTTTATGCCACTCTGCACGTATCAGGCTACAACAGGGATCCGAAGACATGGGTCTTTGAGTGGATGTTAGGAGACGTTCATCATGAAGCCAAAAGCTCAGGATTTCATCGAGCTTACTTCCCTGCCCACTCCTGGTGATCTTTATGAGCCAGGTTGTTAGCTGTATGAGAAAGAAATTGAGAGCATCTTCCAGAAGCTAGAGCCAAACATGAGCCAAATGCTAAGCATGATGAAGCCATTACCTATAGATGTTGAGTACCCAACGCAGTTCTTCATCAATGACCTCGAATATTTGACTCACACCATCTACCACATTGTGCGGCGTACTCTGTGGCCAATCAAAGGGCACTCGCCTAATGCCAAGATTGAAGGCACAATGAAGACACTGGTCTTCAACATTCTCAATGGCATCATGTAAGTGCATCTAGTGCCACCCTTAGTTGGTTTTGGAGTATTGACGACAAACGTGGTTGAGGGACTAATGTGTTTGTGAGATTCACAGGATAACACAGGTAGAAGTCCTTCATTGATTCGGTTTACCTATCGGAGATGACCCCTAAAAATGTATGAAGACAATGGTGGTTCGTGAAGACATTCACGTCGAAGATAATGACGTGTGAAGACATTCACTTGAAGTCTATGGAGTGCGAAGACATAGTTTCTTTCGTAGTTTCATTTTCTTCTTTCTTGAGTCATAGGAACCACCGAACTGTTAAGTGGGGTCCAAGTGAACAAAGTCAGAAAACTAACGTGATGCTCAACCAAAATCCTATGTCTTCGAGTGAAGAAGTAAATCTTATCCAGAGTTGGATTAGTCAGCTTTGCTTGCAGCCCAAGTCAAGTTGCCGCGTGTGTTTGAAATCCGACCATTGGACACGTGTCAGTTCCTTAGTGACCCAGGGTCATTTCGGACATATCATGTCAGGTTGCCTCCTGGCTATAAATAGCCCACCCCCTACACCATAAATTGGTGGCTACTCAGAGTTAGTGCACGGCTTTTGTCGTTTGAGAGCAACCGACCTCCGAAGCCTTTGAGAGAGAAACCTTGCGAGGACAAAGCCCAAAACACCCAGAGCTGTTTGGCCTCACTGAAGTCTTTCTGTCCGCGTGATCTGAAGACTTATTACGCTTGAAGACTGTGTATCTTCCAGTCGGTTAGGCGTCATGTTCTGAGGATCCAAGAGTCATTGTGGATCGCCGGTGAACGAAGTCTATGAAGGTTTGGAAGTCTACCTTGAAGACTTACCAGAGTGATTGGGCAAGGACTAAGTGTCCTTAGCTCAAGGGAAATAAGGTGAAGACGCGTTCTTCTAAGTTCTCAGCCTCCCTAACCAGACGTACAGTTGTCACAACAACTGGAACTGATCTACCAAATCCTTGTCTTCATCAAGCAACTGGTTCTATCCCATCACCCTTTACTTTCTGTTTAGCTTCATGAAGTCTTTGTTTGCTTGCCTAGTTAGACTTCACTGTGTGAAGACATTCTCTCTGAATGCATATTTGGCTTCACACTATCTTCCTATTCTGATCCACTCTACGTAGCTGCTATTTGTCTTCGTGTTTACTTAGTACTATTTGTAAGTGCATCTAGTGCCACCCCTAGTTGGTTTTGGAGTATTGACGACAAACATGGTTGAGGGGCTAATGTGTTTGTGAGAATTGCAGGATAACACAGGTAGAAGTCCCTCGTTGATTTGGTTTTTCTACCAGAGATGACCCCTAAAAATGTATGAAGACATTGAAGACAATGGTGGTTCGTGAAGACATTCACGTCGAAGATAATGACATGTGAAGACATCCACTTGAAGACTATGGAGTGCGAAGACATAGTTTCTTTCGTAGTTTCATTTTCTTCTTTCTTGAGTCATAGGAACCACCGAACTGTTAAGTGGGCTCCAAGTGAACAAAGTCAGAAGACTGACATGATGCTCAACCAAAATCCTATGTCTTCAAGTGAAGACAGTGAGTGTAAATCTTATCCAGAGTTGGATGAGTCAGCTTTCCTTGTAGCCCAAGTCAAGCTGCCGCGTGTGTTTGATCCGACCGTTGGACACATGTCGGTTCCTAAGTGACCAAGGGTCATTTCGGACATATCATGTCAGGTTGCCTCCTGGCTATAAATAGCCCACCCCTACACCATAAATTGGTGGCTGCTTAGAGTTAGTGCACGGCTTTTGTCGTTTGAGAGCAACCCATCTCCGAAGCCTTTGAGAGAGAACCCTTGCGAGGACAAAGCCCAAAACACCCAGAGCCCAAAGAGTGTTTGGCATCACTGAAGTCTTTCTGTCTGCGTGATCTGAAGACTTATTACACTTGTAGACTGTGTATCTTCCAGTCAGTTAGGCATCGCGTTCTGAGGATCCAAGAGTCATTGTGGATCGCCGGTGAACGAAGTCTGTGAAGGTTTCGAAGTCTACCTTGAAGACTTACCAGAGTGATTGGGCGAGGACTAAGTGTCCTTAGCTCAAGGGGAATAAGGTGAATACGCGGTCTTCTGAGTTGAATCTCAGCCTCCCTAACATGACGTACAGTTGTCACAGCAACAGGAACTGGTCTACCAAATCCCTATCTTCGCCAAGCAACTAGTTCTATCACTTCACCCTTACTTACTGTTTAGCTTCGTGAGGTCATTGCTTGTTTGCCCTGTTTGGTTTCACTGTGTGAAGACATTCTCTTTGATTGCATAATTGGCTTCGTACTGTCTTCCTATTTTGATCCACTCAACCTAGCTGCAATTTGTCTTAGTGTGTACTTCGTACTATTTACTAGACTATGGCTTGGCTAGTGTAGTTTATCTTTCATTGGATACTATATAGGTTGTATTTGGTTATCTGTCTTCGAAGACATTGCCTGTCTTGAAGACTTCCATAAAAATCGCCTATTCACCCCACCCCTCTAGTCGATAACTACCACTTTCAATTGGTATCAGAGCAAGGTGCTCCCTTGTTTTGTGTGACTCGATTTAACCACCTGGAGTTTTAGCTATGTCGACTGCAGGGATAATCAAAGTCTCCGCTGCGTGCCCCGTCTTCGATGGCATTGATTACCCCTACTGGAAGAATAAGATGTGCATGCATCTTGAAGCCATTGACAACGACCTCTGGTATGTCGTCAGGACAGGCGTTCCCAAAGTCGGTGAAGGCATCACCGCTGCTGATGTCAAGAGGTTCGCGCAACTGGGCTCAACCGCCAAGAAAATCATCTATGGTCATCTGACCAAAGGGCAGTATGGCCGTGTGAGTGCTCTGGAATCTGTAAAGCTAGTCTGGGACTGGCTGTCCAAGGTCAACGAAGGCATCTCAACTCAAAGGGATTCAAGAATCGATGTGCTTCGCAATCTCTTCAACCGATTCAAGAGGAATGACAATGAGAATGTCCAGCTCACTTTCGACCGCCTAACTAATATCGCAAATGAGCCTCGGGCTCTTGGCGCCACTGAAATCACCAAGCATGAAGTCATGAAGAAGCTATTGGGATCACTTGATAGCTCATTTGACACTCTAGCATTGATGATCCAACAACGCCCTGACTTCAAAGATCTCGATCTGTCTGACATACTTGAGAGGCTCAACACCCATGAATTCCAGTGATCTGAGAAGAGAGATATCTATGGTCCCAACTATGGCCGATCTCGTGCCTTGAAGGCAAAGGTTGAATCCTCATCTGAAGAATCTGATTGCAGTTCTGATGATCCTGAAGACATTGGCAAAGAGCTAGGAATGCTTGTGAGAAAGTTCCAAAAGTTCTCCAAGAAGAATCGCTTCGGAAAGTCTTCAAGATGCAGCTCCAAGAATGATGAGGCTTCCTCTTGTGACTACAAGAAGAGAACATGCCACAAATGCATGAAGCCAGGCCACTATATATCTGAATGTCCTCAATGGGACAAGGAAGCAAAGAAAAAGAAGAAGAGCAGGGAATATGACTCTGACGACAAGAAGAAGAAGAAATCCTCAAAGTCTTCTTCAAAGTCTTCATCCTACAAGAAGAGCTTGTCTGGCAAGGCTCGTGCATTCATTGGCAAGGAGATGGATTCAGAGGAGGAGTCTGATTCTGAGGAGGCGGAGGTGGAGTCTGAGGAGGAGTCTGATTCACGCGTGGCAAGCCTGGCTCTAGCATCAGCATTCGTCGCCAAGTCCATCTTCAACCCTGAAGATAATGGTCACGACACCGACGCCGAAGCCAATGATGACGATGATTCTGCTCCCACCTACTGCTTCATGGCAAGAGGTGCTAAGGTAAACTCACGCGATGCTTACTTTCAGACCTCCAGTGAAGATGACTCTTAATGTGAATCCAAACCTAGCTATAAGACTCTTGCTAAAATTGCAACTGAACAACAAACAACCATGGAAAAGATTCAAAAATTGCTAGACAAAAGCGATGATATGTTGGACGACGAAATGAATCGAACTGAATCCTTAATCGAAGACATAAAAAATCTTCGCGTTAAGTATGAGGAACTTGAAAGTCGTCATGAAACCATCTCAACTACTCATGAGAAGCTTTCCTATGATTATCTTCACAGGAAGCAAGATCTAGAGAAACTGAGAGCATCTCATGAAGATCTTCAAAAGGAAAACAATTCACTACTCGCTCAACAGATCAGTTCCGCTCAGGAAGATTTTGTGCCACCTTGTTTAAAATGTCTTGAGCATGACAATGCTGTCTCTACTGCTGAATGTTCTACTACATCTGAAGTTGCAATATCTTCAACTGCTGATGTGGTAACTAACCGCTCTTCTGAGGATGCCACTGCTATTGCTAATGAGAATGCCAGGTTGAAGACATTGCTTGAAACATGCATGTACAAAAGCCTCAAAGGGCATCAGACACTATGTGATGTCCTCAAGAAACAGATTCTGAACCGAAACCCTAGGAAGGAGGGTGTTGGTTTTGAGAGGAAAATGAATGCTGATGGTTCTTACTGGAAGCCTGAGCAGTACCCCAAAACCACATGGGTTGCTGCAAAGGGCGATTCAGTGGATCCATCCACCTTATCTGGCTTCACTTGTGCTAACCCTATTATCATTGATGAGTCATTTGACTCAAACTTTAAACTATTCAAGAATCAGAACGATGAAGTGTTTGCCAGGTTTATTGGAACTAACTGCAGGAATGGGTCACCTATGAAGAAGATCTGGGTTCCTAAAAGTTGTCTTGAGAAGCTTTCCATGAATTTCATCATGACACTGATACGTCTCCAACGTATCTATAATTTTTGCTTGTTCCATGCTGTTATATTATCATTCTTGGATGTTTTACAATCATTCTATAGCAACTTTATATCATTTTTTGGGACTAACCTATTGACATAGTGCCCAGTGCCAGTTCCTGTTTTTTCCTGGTTTTTTACTTCGCAGAAAATCAATACCAAATGGAGTCCAAACGCAGCGAAACTTTTTGGAGATTTTTTATGGACCAGAAGGAACAACTTGGGCTGAAGAAGTACTAGAGGGGTGCCCCGAGGAGAGCACAACCCACCTGGGTGCGCTTGGGGGCCCAGGCGCGCCCTGGTGGGTTGTGCCCACCTCGGTGGCCTCCCGCACCGCCTCTTTGCTCTATAAATACCCCGAAAATCCAAAAACCCTAGGGGAGTCGACAAAACACAATTCCAGCCGCCACAAGTTATGGAAACACCAGATCCAATCTAGACACCATCACGGAGGGGTTCATCATCCTCGTTGGTGCCTCTCCGATGATGCGTGAGTAGTTCATTGAAGACCTTCGGGTCCGTAGTTAGTAGCTAGATGGCTTCCTCTCTCTCTTTTGATTCTCAATACAATGGTCTCTTGGAGATCTATTTGATGTAACTCTTTTTGCGGTGTGTTTGTTGGGATCCGATGAACTTTGAGTTTATGATCAGATCTATTTTATCCATGAAAGTTATTTGAGTTTTGATCTCTTATATGCATGATTGCTATAGTGTCGTATTTCTTCTTCGAATCTTTGGTTTAGTTAGGCGGACTAGATCAATTTTTCTTGACATGGGAGGAGGTGCTTTATGATGGATTCGATCTTACGGTGCTCAATCCCAGTGACAGAAGGGGACATGACACGTATGTATCGTTGCCATTAAGGATAACAAGATGGGGTCTAATTCCTACATGAATAGATCTTGTCTACATCATGTCATCGTTCTTATTGCATTACTCCGTTTCTCCATGAACTTAATACACTAGATGCATGCTGGATAGCGGTCGATGTGTGGAGTAATAGTAGTAGATGCAGGCAGGAGTCGGTCTACTAATCTTGGACGTGATGCCTATATAATGATCATTGCCTGGATATCATCATAATTATTTGAAGTTCTATCAATTGCCCAACAGTAATTTGTTTACCCACTGTATGCTATTTTTCTCGAGAGAAGCCACTAGTGAAATCTACGACCCCCGGGTCTATTCTTCTTCATATTTGCTTTCCGATCTATTTTTATTCGCTTTTATTTTCAGATCTATTATACCAAAAACCCAAAAATACCTTGCTGCACTTTTTTGCTATTTATTTTATTTCGCGTTGTATCGAGATCTATTTATCCAATCTATCATAATTTTTCTCCCGTCCACATGACAATTTCTGGCACCGTTACCCGGAAGGGATTGACAACCCCTTTAACACGTCGGGTTGCAAGTATTTGTTCTTTGTGTGTAGGTACCGTTTACATAGTGTTGCTTGGTTCTCCTACTGGATTGATACTTTGGTTTCATAACTGAGGGAAATACCTACCATAGCTGTGATGCATCATCCCTTCCTCTTTGGGGAAATACCGACGTAGTTCAAGTGACATCAAAAGGAATTTTTGGCGCCGTTGTCGGGGAGGATCAAGTCAAGATAGTCTCCCGTCAACGTGCGAAATTCTGGCGCCGTTGCCGGGGAGACATCATCAACATCTATCAGGTTCCTAATCACAAATCTCATCTCCTTGCAATTTACATTATTTGCCATTTGCCTCTCGTTTTCATCTCCCCCACTTCACAAAATTTGCCGTTTTATTCGCCCTCTTTTTCTTTCGCCGTTTTTCTAGTCAGATCTCTTACTTGCTTGAACTTGTCACCATGAGTGACTTTGGTATGGCAGAAACAGATGATGGCCTGACTCCTAAAATTGGATGATCTGGCAATCTGGATGCCAAAACTTTTGTTTTGGGATAAGGGAATGTTATGGGAAAAGAACATATCCAAGAATTTTTCAATTGTGTTGGGAATTTGACTCTTGATGATGCCCCTATACTTAAAAGAACTAAATCTTATGCGGAAGCTATTTCAGCACTAGTTCTGAAACTTGAAAATAGACTTATCTGTACCCACCCTACCTTGCAAAGATTATTTTATGAGCTACCACTTATAAAGGATCCAAAAGCTAAAAAGCTAGCCACCCTTGTTCTTATGAATGAATTTGATCACATAGTACGGGAGGCTGGGGACATTTTTTGATTTTTATGGTGTGAGCCGTGAAAAACTGGTGATAAATGATATCCTTTATAATAGTGATTATATGTTGAGACATTTGCTTGGGAATAATCAAATTTTTGATGAGGATCTTAAAAAGTAAATTCCCGTTTTAGATATAATCCAACAAGTTTTCAATGATGTCAATCAACAATATTCTTGGATTGTTGCCGAAAATCAAAGAGGGTACACAGATGGGCAACTTGATAATGCTAAAATTTCTATGGATAATGTGTTTCAAGTTATTTTTGCAAAACCCCTTGACAAGAACACATCTACGGAAAATGAGAAGAAGGATGACAATACTTGAATCTATGCATTATGCCTAGCTAGGGGCATAAAAGGATAGCGCTTGTTGGGAGGCAACCCAATGAATAAAATTTATTTTTGACTTTTTCTTTCTCTTCTTGAGTGTTTGCACAATTATGCCTCTGTTATGATTGTGTTTTTTATGTTTTAATTAGTTTTTGTGCCAAGTAAAGCCTTTGGGATAGCTCTGGTGATAGTTGATTTGATCTTGTTGGAAAACAGAAACTTTTGCGTCCAGTAAAATAATTGTCTAAAATCACAGAAGCAACGAAAAATTCTGAATGTTTTACACAAGATTTATATATATATTTCCTATGTTGTCCTAATTTTTCAAAAAAATTGTAGTTACAGAAGTATGAGAAGAATTCGTATCTTTACAGACTGTTCTATTTTTGACAGATTCTGTTTTCTTTGCATTGTGTGCTTATTTTGATGAATCTATGGTTTGTATCGGGGGTATAAGCCATGGTAAAGTTAGAATACAGTAGATATAATGCAATAACAAAATTTGAATGGGTTTTTTTTACAGTATGTCGGTGTACTAAGTATTGGGCCACTAGTACCCCGTACTTGTGCACGGGCAGTTGTAGCCATCCTCGCGGCAAGGCTTGCCGGGAACAGCTCGAGGTCGATTCAAGCCATCAAGGAAATCATCAAGTCAGAGATCTGAGGATCAGAAGATAAGTAAAGCTGGAATCCGAAGGCCAGCTTCCCCGGCAAGATCCTTGCCGGGACGGCCTGTGGAGCCCAGTAAGGCTTGGCGCCCGGCAAGGCTTGGCGCCCGGCAAGGCTTGGTGCCCGGCAAGTTTCGGCGCCTGGCGAGATTCTACCACTGTGCCACCGCTTCAGCACAGTAGCAAGTCTGACATTCTGGGTCCTTCTCTGGATGCGTGGCAACGCGCCAGTGAAGGAGAGATTAAGCGGTGCTGATGGGATGGCCCCTTTTTCCATCCCCGAGAAAGTGAGGACACCTAAACGGACACCTCACGGTGCATTAAATGTGTTTATCCTAATCCGTCAGGGATTAGGTATGATACCCTGTAGCTACTTTACACCTCAATGTATGTACATTTTGCCACTGTGGAGACCCCTTTGAGCATATAAAAGGAGGCCCAAGGCAACTGCTACAGAGGAGGAGAACTTCTGGCCCATTCTGCATGCGTAGCTGCTCTTTGAATGTACTGTTCATTGCAAGCGCTTCTGGAGCCTGGGATCAAGAACATTAATAAGAACACAAAGCAGGAGTAGGGTTTTACGCTGATCAGCGGCCCGAACCTGGGTAAAAACTTCCCGCGTCGATCGTTGGTTCTGCTCTTTGCGTATACCTCTCCCCCCGCTGAATCGTAAAGGGGTCTCTCGGGATCCCATAGGTGTCGTGCCCCGACATCTTTGGCGTGCCAGGTAGGGGGATTGAAGGTTGCGTGAACCTGATCTAGTGATCGGCGCCTTAGTTTCTTCATCATCTTCATCATCATGCCGCCCAAGAAGAAGAGCGCTGCGACGGCGCAACCGTCCATGTCCGTTTTGCCTACGCCTTCGCGTACGGGCGACAGCGTGGGTGCAGAAGGAAGGGGATTAGAACCCCCACGGTGTTCTGGGGATCCGAGCCAGGCGAGCGGCATCGTTCGCAGTGGCAGTGGTAACCTGCACGCCGCTGGATCTAGAGATGGCGCTGTGTTGCCCACGGGTGGCACAACGAACTCGAGAGATCGGAGGGCGCCTGCTGGAGCTCCCGCGCCGGCGCAAGCATCACGACCTACCCAGGTCGTGCATGATGAGCGACGTCATGGCGCTGGTGGTTCAGGGCGTCCCCATGAAAAGGTCTCTGCGCATAGATCCTAAGATGCGCTGGACCAGCATGCACACCGAGCCGCTGGCGGAGGTGGCGCACGGTCGCATGACCGTGGTGGTGCTCCTTCTAACATGGTTAGGAGTCAGAGCACCTCACGTACCTCGCACTTGTCGCCGCCACCTACGCCAGCGGAAGCCTTGGCACGTGCGCAGCTACTCCTCGATTTTCCTCCTGCCCCGGAGAAGATGGAGGAGTGGCGAGCTACCATCTAGAGCCTCATCGGCTTCGCCAACAAAGATGGGCCGCAAGAGGCAGGGCCCTCGCAGCGGAGGCCCATCGATCCGGCGCGAGCCGATGTAGAGAAAACCGGAGGTGGTGCAACCACAGTGCACTCCCCTCCGCGGCACCAGCGGCGGCCGACAATCCAGCAAGTCGACCGCCATGAAGAAGTTTCCACGGCGTCATCCGATCCACGGATGCCCCGCGATCAGCGTCAAGTTCTCCAGGAACGAGGCAAGGAGGACGCTCGAACTACCATCGAGCGGCGATGGGAAGTGCGCTATCAGTCTGATAAGCGCGCGGGGCCGGCTGTCGACAAGCCTGCGCCAGGGGACGTAGGGGACTTTCCTTATGAGGTAGGGACTCCAGCGTTTACCCGTGAGCTGCGGCAAGTCCGGTGGCCCAACTCCCGAACCTTCAAGCCGGAGGTCCCGGAGAAATATGATGGTAAGACCCATCCCTCGGAGTTCCTGAGCATCTACACCATTGCGGTGCAGGCTGCTGGGGGCCGAGATGACAAGATACTTGCCAACTACTTCCCATTGGTGCTCAAACCCAACGTCAGGTCGTGGTTGATGCATCTGCCGGAGAATTCTATTTCTTCCTGGTCAGATTTGTGCCATCAGTTTGTTGGCGCCTTTGTTGGAGGCCACCAAGCTCCTGGCCAAGAGAGCGATTTACACATCATCCCTCAGAAGGAGGGCGAGTCCCTGCGCAAGTTTATCCAGAGATTTAGCCGGGTGCAGTACAATATTCCTGACGTTCACCCTGCCGCTGTCGTTAGCGCGTTCCACCAGAACGTGCGTAACCACAAAATGTGGGAAGAGCTGGCAATGAACAAAGTCAGGAGTATTGCCGAGCTTTACACTCTGGTCGACAAGTGTGCTCGAGCTGAAGAGGGGAGGAAACTCCCTGGCGAGGCTGTTGGCACGGCGGGCGAGTCCGAAGATGAAGACGCCGCGGCCCCGTCAAGGAAAGGCCGGCGGCGGAACAGGAAGCGCGGAGGCAAGGCCGTGCTTGCTGTCGAGGAATCCGACAACCCCGGTGCCGCCAAGAAGGCCAAGGTTGGTGACCCCGACAAGGATCTTGCCGGGTGCCCTTCCTATCAGGCCTTCGCGGCTGCCGACAAGTCGGAGAACTCCGGCAAGCAGTATTGCAAGATCCATCGCACCAAGGGCCACGATCTCCAGAACTGCCGGCAAGTTGAGCAGCTTGCCGAGAAGCAGAGAGCCGAATACGAGAGGCGAGATAAGGAGAAGGCCCAAGATGGCGCTGATGGGTCTGGCAAGAAGCGCGGTGGCCGAGGGGGTCGCCGCGGCAAGGCCAAGCAGCAAAAGGATCGACCCACTCGGGGCCGAGACAAAGAAGGAGATGATGATGAGGAAGATGACGAATCCAGTGAGCAAGAATTCCAGAAGGCTACGGAGGCCATGTGTATCGATGGGGGTGCCTCACTGCATTCTTCCCACCGCCAACTCAAACAGTGGGTGCGGGAGGTCAATGCGGCAGAGCCATCCCCAGATGCATGTAGGCCCCTGAAGTGGTCCAGCACGCCTATCATTTTCGACGCCGAGGATCACCCTAATCGCACAACTGCGGTTGGGTGCTTGCCATTGTTGGTCTCGCCAACGATTCGCAACCTCAAGGTGATGAAAATGTTAGTTGACGGCGGGGCCGGACTAAACTTAATCTCACCGGATGTGCTCAGAAAGCTCCAGATTCCCGACAAGGACCTCGAGGAAACGGGCACGTTTCAAGGGGTCAATCCGGGAAGAACTCAGCCTAAGGGCAAGATTACGCTGCCGGTGACATTTGGCAGCGAGCTCAACTTCAGGACTGAGAAGGTGGTGTTTGATGTCGCCAAGATCCCCATGTCATACAATGGGATCCTTGGTCAGCCAGCGCTGGCTAAGTTCATGGCGGCATCACACTACGCGTACAACGTCTTGAAGATGCCGGGGCCATTGGGCGTCATCACTATCCATTCCGATAAGAAGGATGCGCTCATCTGTGCCGACCAACTTTACCGGGAAGCAGTTGCAGCACCTGCTATCAAGGCACCTGCTCCTGCCGCTGGAACTCCCGGGGGGAAGAAGAAGACCAGCAAGAACCTTGGCGCGAACTCCGGCAAGCGCACCTCCTCGGAGTGCTGAGCTTCTGTCGAGGACGTACCAGAGAGTTCCACCGGCAAGAACAAGAAGTCCAAGGCTGCTCCGCCGGAGACCAAGAAGGTGCCTGTCAGAGAGGATGGAACGGGGGGAACTTTCACCATAAGTTCCACCCTAGATGACAAATAGGAAAGCGCACTTGTTGCTTTCCTGCGGGCGAATGTCGACGTGTTTGTATGGCAACCGTCTGACATCCCCAGTGTTCCCAGGAAGGTAATTGAGCACCACCTTGCTGTCTGTCCTCATGCACGGCCCGTCAAGCAAAGGGTCAGGAAGCAAGCCTTGGAGCGGCAAGAATTCATTGCCGAAGAAATCAAAAAGCTGGAGGCGGCAGGACTGGTCAAAGGAGTGCTTCATCCAACCTGGTTGGCCAATCCGGATGTAGTGCGGAAAGCGAATGGGAAATGGAGGCTTTGTATCGATTATACAGATATCAATAAAGCTTGTCCAAAAGATCCCTTTCCCTTACCGCGCATCGACCAGATTGTGGATGCCACCGCTGGTTGTGATCTCCTGTCCTTCCTTGATGCCTATTCAGGGTATCATCAGATTTTTATGGCAAAAGAAGATGAAGAGAAGACCGCCTTTATCACCCCATGTGGTAC
>JAAAXO010000068.1:55897-120794 GCA_011799875.1 Thinopyrum elongatum | reverse complement strand
GAGTCCCCGGTGGCGCTCCATTGCAGCACCCCTTTGCCGGACATGGTGCCGTTCCTCATGGTGCCGGCGTAGCTGTTGCCGTTGGCCCAAGTGTACCTGCCATGGCCGTCCATCTGGCCCTGCACCCAGGAGCCCTCGAAGGTGTCCCCGTTGGGGTACGTCTGGAGCCCGTGGCCGTGCTTGCGGTCCAGCTTCCACTGCCCCTTGTAGGATGATGTTGAAGAAGAGGAGCTGGTGCAGGGGCCGGCGATGTATGTCCCCTCGCCGTCCATGAACCCGGCGGAGTACTCGCCCTCGTAGACGGCCCCGGAGGGCCAGAGCGTCCTCCCGTGGCCGTGTCGTTTGCCCCTCCTCCACCCGCCCTCGTACACGCAGCAGCTGCCGCCGGCCCGTGCCCTCGGGCACCTGCTGTGATGATGATAGCGTGCCGGAGTAGACGTCGCCATTGGGTAGCGTGATCTCTCTGGCCCTGAGGCCTGCTGCTGCTGCTGAGTTTGTTCTGAAGCTGGGAGCAGCGTTGGGGTCAGTTGTTGGCTGAAGGTGGTTGGTGGCAGCAGGGGCTGCCATGCTCGCATACTACTGTAGGTGGTGCCTAGGTAGCAGCAGTATGATGGTTGCTTCCTTTCATGTCTCCTTTGCTGTACATTCATACATACATAAAGATGATGATGAAAGACAAAGAGTTATTATGTAGTACATGAATCAAGAATGAGGCAGTTTGCATACAAGAGCAGCAGAGGATACATGAGCGAGCAGTTTGCATACAAGAGAAGAGAAGAGAAGAGAAGAGAAGACAGAGCAGCTGGCTGATTCATGTGGATGAAATCAACAGACAGGGAATACAAGCTAGCTAGCTAGTGGCATTAGCTGTGAGGTTGGTGGTTGTGAACATTTTTATTTATTTATTGACCTGAAGAGTTTTGATTATTACTAGTACTGGCATGTGCTAATTCAAAATAAAAAAAAGCAATAATAACACCGAGTCAGCAGAGCAGAAGGTAGGTAGCACAACCAATGTAGTATAACAAACTGAAGGTAGGTTGCATAGTACCAGCAGCGGATAGCAGTATCAGGGGAGGGGTGCTGTCCATGAAGATGAAAGAGACAAGAGAGTGTTGAACATGAATCAAGAATGAGCTACTACTTACTCCCTCCGTTCATCTAGATACATCCATTTCTGCGACAAGTAATTCCGAACGGAGGGAGTAAGTTGCAACTGAAACAACCTTGATTCATGAGCATGCAGTCTGCATACAAGAGAGAGAGAGGAAATCAAATCAAGAGGTGCTGGCTAGCCGATTCATGTGGATGAAATGTGATTAGTTGTGAGGGTGGTGGTTACCCGTGATGAGGTATGATTACTTACTAGTGCTAATAGGCTGGCAATGGCAATTCATTCATTCACCAGAAAAAAAAAGAATAAGACTACGAATGCTGAATCAGTAATGCAACCAATCAAGTGATAAACTGAAGGGAATCACCACCCAAATCCCAATCCTAATCCTAATGTGCAGTAGATTAGATTGGATTGGAGAAGGAATAGGAGAAAAACAACAGTAGAGTAGTTTTGTTGGTGGGTAGGTAGGTAGGTAGGTGAAGATGTTGAGCGAGGAAACAATCCATCCATCCATCCGTACAACCAAAGCAAGGGATCTCTCTCTCAACATCCACATCCATGAGCAGAAATTGAACAAGGAAGGAAGGAAGGAAGGGGAATCAAGCTAGGAAGAGGAAACGTACCTAGAGAGAGACAGCTACGCACCTAGGAAGAGCAACGGGACGCCGGCGAGGGAGGTCGCCTTCTTCCTTCCCTCCTTGTGTGCTCTGCTCTGCTCTGCTGTTATATATGCGGTGGTAGGATTTGCCAATGATGAGTGAGTGGGTGAGTATGAGTTGAGCTGCTTACATATGAGATGCGGTCGCCACCACCACCACCGACTCGAGGAGGAAGAAGAAGAAGAAGAAGAAGAAGAAGAAGAAGAAGAAGAAGAAGCAGCTACTCTGCTCTTGTGATATAGAGCAAGCAAGGAAAGAGTTGCTTCTTCTTCTTCCTCTTCATGGCAGCTCAGCTCAGGTCAGCTCAGGTGGAGGGCCAACGAACGTGACAAGACAATTCCCTCCCTCCAGCCAACAAAATTTTTTCTTCTTTATCAATTTATTTATAACTTACATATGTTTTTATTATTACAGCACCGCACATGACAAAAAACAAAACAAAATTAATAAAGCAGGCAACTAGAAGAGCAGAGCAGAGGGGCTCACTTCCACGTGGCTGGCGCCATGTGACCGCCAGGCCAGGCCCAGGGCCACACTCTTCTCCATCCCTTCTTTCTTCACGTGTTGCTCTACACCACTGCACTGCACTTCTCTTTCTTTCTTTCACGTGTGCCTCTAGTGTACACCACCCTAGTTGCATCTTCAACGTCCACTCGTGAATTTTTTTCCTGCATCCGTCCACGGACATGGATGCGGAAGGTCGCCATCCAACACTGCCCGCATACATTCATCCTCTATTTTTTTGAAAGTCCGCAAGTTCAAATAACCACATACATATAGAGTACAGACGTTTAAATAGCCGCATGCAGGTCCACAAACAACTGCAAAACGTGCCTGCGGAACTCCAAAAACCCTCTCGACATCCTTTCTAGCTACTTCTTGTCTTTGGACAAAGTGAGACTTTTTTTTAGCCAACTAGGTTAGAGATGGTGCTGACAGAGGTAGCCGGCCCACGGAGGATAGATATCGTCAACCAGATAGTAGCCCATGTTGTACTCATGTCCATTGCCAGTATAGTGGCAAGGAGGAGCTTTTCCTTCGGCCAGCCTCGCAAATAATGGCGATCGCCGCAGCACATTGATGTCATTGTGAGACCCGGGCATGCCAAAGAAAAATATCATGTGATGCAACTGCTTCAAGAATGATGGTGGGCTTCTTAACATGACCCTGATATTGCCATTGTAAATCCTTCGGGAAGTTCTTCCATTTTCAATGCATGCTGAGGGACTCCTGGACTAGGGGGTTCTCGGGTGTCCGGTCTATTTGGCATGGGCCGGATTATTGGGCCTTGAAGATAATGTGGAAGGTTGCCCCCGTGTCCGGTTAGGACTCCTGTATATGTGTTACGGCAAGTTTAGGTGTCCGAGTGTATGGTTTCCTTTCTCTGTAACCGACTCTGAACAACCCTAGGCCCTTCCGGTGTGTATATAAGCCGGAGGGGTTTTAGTCCATAGGAACAATCAGAATTATCATAGGCATACCAGTTAGGGTTTAGCCATTACGATCTCGAGGTAGATCCACTCTTGTAATCATCATCTACATCGAATACAATCAAGCAGGACGTAGGGTATTACCTCCATTAAGAGGGCCCGAACCTGGGTAAAAGCTGTGTCCCTTCGTCTCCTGTTACCATTGATCCTTAGACCTACAGCTCGGGACCCCCTACCCGAGATCCGCCGGTTTTGACACCGACATTGGTGCTTTCATTGAGAGTTCCGCTGTGGGATCACCAGTAGGATTGATGGCTCGCCTTGTTGTCGACAATGGCGTCGTCTCCGGGGAAGCTTTTGTCCCCGGCCAGCTCTTCGTGTTTGGCGGCTTCGTATTGCGCGCCAACTCGATCGGTCACCTTGACCAGGTCGATAGCTTCGCCCTTGGTCATCGAATCAGGTTCGGAGGTCTGAACTACATCGCCGATATCCGAGGAGATTTGTTCTTCGAGGGGTTCGCGGCTTCGGCCGCCACGCCCCGCTTACTCGAAGAGAAGCCTCTGGATCGTTCATCCGATCCCATTCAGGGGTCGGCGCTCGTGGTCTCCCCGACGCTAGATCCGGAGCAGATCGCCAAGTCCGAAGACGGGAGGTTAGATCCTGTCGGACTCTGTACTTCTATGGAGCGTCTGGCTTTAAGCTCAGATGCGTCTGCGGGCCCAGAGTCAATCCGGATCGGACTCACCTCCGATGAACCGGGCTCTCTCCCGGTCACAAGCTTAGAGCTCTCAAAGTCTCCACCTCTCGAGCCCATCCAGCACGGACTGCTAAGCGAGGCGCTGGGCCTAACACGAGCCCTCGCCGTCACCGAAGTTTCATCTCCGAACTACGCTCAGTCCGAACTATGTGCCGAGCCTAGGGAATTTTGCTTCCCACCCACCACCCACTTGATAGCCACTGTCGAAGATTTAACCGACATGCTCGATTATGCTTCCGAAGACATCGACGGCATGGACGAAGATGCCGAAGCAGAACCTGTCCAAGGTACGCCCATGACAGGGCGCTGGACAGCCACCTCCTCATATGACGTATACATGGTGGACACTCCCAAGAATAAGGACGGCGGCTCTCCAGAACGAAACAAGGATGAGCCTATGAAAGAACCACCAAAGCGCCGATGTCAGCGGCGCCGATCTCGATCACGCCGGGGAAGGGAAAGTAACACTAGCACCGGGGAAGAGGATACTCCGGAAAACGTAGATGAATTCAATGAACCCGCTGCTCCCGAACATAATCCGGAGGAGCAAGAAGACCAGTTCAATCCCGAAGACCCCAAAGGTAACAATGATTCCGAAGATAGTAATTACTTACCCCTCTCCGAGGAGGATGTCAGCCTTGGCGAAGACGATTTTATCGTCCCCAAGGAACCGCTAGAGCAGGAGCGCTTCAAGCGACAGCTCATAGCCACCGCCCAGAGCCTCAAAAAGAAACAGCAACAGATCAAGGCCGAACAGGACACGCTCAACGACAGATGGACCAAAAGGTCCTAGCGGCTGAGGAAGGGTACGGCCATGAACGCCAGACAAAGAGCTACCCCAAACGCAAGCTACTGCCACAATTCGATGACGAGGCCCTAGAGCCAATACCATGAAAATGTAACCAAGCCGATCAGCCCGATCGCCTGCCTCGTGGACGGGACAGGACAGCCGACGGCGCCGAACACCAGCCCGCTCCACCTCGCCATAAAGGCAAGGAGACAGCAGCGCCGGGCTACAAGTATGACATGCATCAGGATCTTGCCAATAGAGCCGGCCAGACCAGATCCATCTACGGATCGAAGGGATATGCACCCACTCGGGATGATGGCCATCAAGCCTAGCGCGACAGAAATAACCAAGTTCGGAATCAACACCGAACTCAAATGTCATCGGAACTCCGTCGCGATGTAGCTCGATACAGGGGCGCCGCACACCAGATGTGCTTTACCGATGAGGTAATGCGGCACCAGTTTCTGGAAGGGTTTAAACCCGTAAACATCGAGCAGTACGATGGAACGACAGACCCAGCGGTGTGGATCAAAGATTTCCTTCTCCACATCCACATGGCTCGAGGAGATGATCTCCATGCCATTAAGTATCTACCGTTAAAACTGAAAGGACCAGCAAGACACTGGTTGAACAGCCTCCCAGAAAACTCTATTGGGAGCTGGGAGGACCTTGAGGATGCTTTTCGGGCCAATTTTCAGGGCACTTATGTCCGGCCACTGGATGTGGACGATTTGAGCCACGTAGTCCAACAGCCCGGAGAGTCAGCTCGCCAATTCTGGAACAGGTTCTTAACTTAAAAGAACCAAATAGTCGACTGTCCGGATGCCGAAGCCCTAGCCGCATTCAAACATAGCCTCCGCGACGAATGGCTCGCCCGACAGCTCGGACAAGAAAATCCGAGGACAATGTTGGCCCTTACCGCACTCATGACCCGCTTTTGCGCGGGAGAAGATAGCTGGTTGGCTCGTAGAAGCAACAACACGGCTGACCCAAGTACCTCAGAGGTCAGGGATGGAAACGGGAAGCCACGGCGCAATAAGAACAAGCGCCGAAACAACAGTTGAGAAGGAGAGGACACGGCGGTTAACGCCGGATTCAGTAACTCCAAATCCGGTCAGCGGAAGAAGTCATTCAAGGGCAACAAGGACGGTCCATCCGCCTTGGATAAAATATTGGAAAGGCCTTGCCAGATTCACGGCACCCCTGACAAACCTGCTAACCACACCAACCGTAACTATTGGGTTTTTAAACAGGCCGGCAAAGTTAATGCCGAAGACAAGGGCAAGGGGCCTCAAAGCGAGGACGATGACGAGCCTCGCCGCCCGAACACTGGAGGGAAAAAATAATTCCCCCCTGAGGTAAAAACGGTGAACATGATCTATGTCACCCATATCCCTAAAAGGGAGCGCAAACGCGCACTAAGGGACGTCTACGCCGTAGAGCCTGTGGCCCCAAAATTCAACCCATGGTCGGCTTGTCCGATCACCTTCAACCGAAGGTACCACCTAACCTGTATCCGTCACGGAGGTTCGGCGGCCCTAGTCCTTGACCCCATCGTTGATGGGTTTCATCTTACCAGAGTCCTCATGGACGGCGGCAGCAGCCTCAACTTGATTTAGGAGGATACTATCCGGAAGATGGGCATAGATCCGTCAAGGATCAAGCCCAGTAACACCACCTTCAAAGGGGTAATCCCGGGTGTGGAAGCCCGTTGTACGGGCACTATAACACTGGAGGTAGTATTCGGCTCTCCAGACAACTTTCGAAGCGAAGTCTTGATCTTCGACATTGTCCCCTTCCGCAGTGGCTATCACGCACTGCTTGGACGAACTGCCTTCACCCGCTTCAACGCGGTCCCACATTATGCCTATTTGAAGCTTAAAATGCCTGGACCTCGAGGGGTCATTACAGTCAACGGAAATACGGAGCGCTCCCTCCGAACCGAGGAGCACACTGCGGCTCTGGCAGCCGAAGTACAGGGCGGCCTGATCAAGCCGAACCACTCGTCGGTCGTCAAGATCCGAGATTCAGGTAAACGTACCCGATCCGCATTGCAGCACGGGGGCTCGATGGAACCGCACCTGGAATAGCAGTTCGGCCCCACACCCTAGTTGCATCTTCAACGTCCACTCGTGAATTTTTTTCCTGCATCCGTCCACGGACATGGATGCGGAAGGTCGCATCCAACACTGCCCGCGATACATCATCCTCTATTTTTTTGAAAGTCCGCAAGTTCAAATAACCACATACATATAGAGTACAGACGTTTAAATAGCCGCATGCAGGTCCACAAACAACTGCAAAACGTGCCTGCGGAACTCCAAAAACCCTCTCGACATCCTTTCTAGCTACTTCTTCTTTGGACAAAGTGAGACTTTTTTTAGCCAACTAGGTTAGAGATGGTGCTGACAGAGGTAGCCGGCCCACGGAGGATAGATATCGTCAACCAGATAGTAGCCATGTTGTACTCATGTCCATTGCCAGTATAGTGGCAAGGAGGAGCTTTTCCTTCGGCCAGCCTCGCAAATAATGGGATCGCCGCAGCACATTGATGTCATTGTGGACCCGGGCATGCCAAAGAAAAATATCATGTGATGCAACTGCTCAAGAATGATGGTGGGCTTCTTAACATGACCCTGATATTGCCATTGTGAAATCCTTCGGGAAGTTCTTCCATTTTCAATGCATGCTGAGGGACTCGGACTAGGGGGTTCTCGGGTGTCCGGTCTATTTGGCATGGGCCGGATTATTGGGCCTTGAAGATAATGTGGAAGGTTGCCCCCGTGTCCGGTTAGGACTCCTGTATATGTGTTACGGCAAGTTTAGGTGTCGAGTGTATGGTTTCCTTTCTCTGTAACCGACTCTGAACAACCCTAGGCCCTTCCGGTGTTATATAAGCCGGAGGGGTTAGTCCATAGGAACAATCAGAATTATCATAGGCATACCAGTTAGGGTTTAGCCATTACGATCTCGAGGTAGATCCACTCTTGTAATCATCATCTACATCGAATACAATCAAGCAGGACGTAGGGTATTACCTCCATTAAGAGGGCCGAACCTGGGTAAAAGCTGTGTCCCTTGTCTCCTGTTACATTGATCCTTAGACCTACAGCTCGGGACCCCCTACCCGAGATCCGCCGGTTTTGACACCGACATTGGGTGCTTTCATTGAGAGTTCCGCTGTGGGATCACCAGTAGGATTGATGGCTGCCTTGTTGTGACAATGGCGTGTCTCCGGGGAAGCTTTTGTCCCCGGCCAGCTCTTCGTGTTGGCGGCTTCGTATTGCGCGCCAACTCGATCGGTCACCTCTGACGGCTGATAGCTTCGCCCTTGGTCATCGAATCAGGTTCGGGGTCTGAACTACATCGCCGATATCCGAGGAGATTTGTTCTTCGAGGGTTCGCGGCTCGGCCGCCACCCCGCTTACTCGAAGAGAAGCCTCTGGATCGTTTCACGATCCCATTCAGGGGTCGGCGCTCGTGGTCTCCCCGACGCTAGATCCGGAGCAGATCGCCAAGTCCGAAGACGGGAGGTTAGATCCTGTCGGACTCTGTACTTCTATGGAGGTCTGGCTTTAAGCTCAGATGGTCTGCGGGCCCAGAGTCAATCCGGATCGGACTCACCCCGATGAACCGGGCTCTCTCCGGTCACAAGCTTAGAGCTCCAAAGTCTCCACCTCTCGAGCCCATCAGACGGACTGCTAAGCGAGGCGCTGGGCCTAACACGAGCCCTCGCCGTCACCGAAGTTTCATCTCCGAACTACGCTCAGTCCGAACTATGTGCCGAGCCTAGGGAATTTTGCTTCCCACCCACCACCCACTTGATAGCCACTGTCGAAGATTTAACCGACATGCTCGATTATGCTTCCGAAGACATCGACGGCATGGACGAAGATGCCGAAGCAGAACCTGTCCAAGGTACGCCCATGACAGGCGCTGGACAGCCACCTCCTCATATGACGTATACATGGTGGACACTCCCAAGAATAAGGACGGCGGCTCTCCAGAACGAAACAAGGATGAGCTTGAATCCTCTGGTCCACGTCCCGAGGTAGCACCCGCCGTCCTCCCAGGTGTAGAGCCCGTAGCCGTGCATCGCGCCGTCGAGCCAGTTCCCCTGAAACGAGTCCCCGGTGGCGCTCCATTGCAGCACCCCTTTGCCGGACATGGTGCCGTTCCTCATGGTGCCGGCGTAGCTGTTGCCGTTGGCCCAAGTGTACCTGCCATGGCCGTCCATCTGGCCCTGCACCCAGGAGCCCTCGAAGGTGTCCCCGTTGGGGTACGTCTGGAGCCCGTGGCCGTGCTTGCGGTCCAGCTTCCACTGCCCCTTGTAGGATGATGTTGAAGAAGAGGAGCTGGTGCAGGGGCCGGCGATGTATGTCCCCTCGCCGTCCATGAACCCGGCGGAGTACTCGCCCTCGTAGACGGCCCCGGAGGGCCAGAGCGTCCTCCCGTGGCCGTGTCGTTTGCCCCTCCTCCACCCGCCCTCGTACACGCAGCAGCTGCCGCCGGCCCGTGCCCTCGGGCACCTGCTGTGATGATGATAGCGTGCCGGAGTAGACGTCGCCATTGGGTAGCGTGATCTCTCTGGCCCTGAGGCCTGCTGCTGCTGCTGAGTTTGTTCTGAAGCTGGGAGCAGCGTTGGGGTCAGTTGTTGGCTGAAGGTGGTTGGTGGCAGCAGGGGCTGCCATGCTCGCATACTACTGTAGGTGGTGCCTAGGTAGCAGCAGTATGATGGTTGCTTCCTTTCATGTCTCCTTTGCTGTACATTCATACATACATAAAGATGATGATGAAAGACAAAGAGTTATTATGTAGTACATGAATCAAGAATGAGGCAGTTTGCATACAAGAGCAGCAGAGGATACATGAGCGAGCAGTTTGCATACAAGAGAAGAGAAGAGAAGAGAAGAGAAGACAGAGCAGCTGGCTGATTCATGTGGATGAAATCAACAGACAGGGAATACAAGCTAGCTAGCTAGTGGCATTAGCTGTGAGGTTGGTGGTTGTGAACATTTTTATTTATTTATTGACCTGAAGAGTTTTGATTATTACTAGTACTGGCATGTGCTAATTCAAAATAAAAAAAAGCAATAATAACACCGAGTCAGCAGAGCAGAAGGTAGGTAGCACAACCAATGTAGTATAACAAACTGAAGGTAGGTTGCATAGTACCAGCAGCGGATAGCAGTATCAGGGGAGGGGTGCTGTCCATGAAGATGAAAGAGACAAGAGAGTGTTGAACATGAATCAAGAATGAGCTACTACTTACTCCCTCCGTTCATCTAGATACATCCATTTCTGCGACAAGTAATTCCGAACGGAGGGAGTAAGTTGCAACTGAAACAACCTTGATTCATGAGCATGCAGTCTGCATACAAGAGAGAGAGAGGAAATCAAATCAAGAGGTGCTGGCTAGCCGATTCATGTGGATGAAATGTGATTAGTTGTGAGGGTGGTGGTTACCCGTGATGAGGTATGATTACTTACTAGTGCTAATAGGCTGGCAATGGCAATTCATTCATTCACCAGAAAAAAAAAGAATAAGACTACGAATGCTGAATCAGTAATGCAACCAATCAAGTGATAAACTGAAGGGAATCACCACCCAAATCCCAATCCTAATCCTAATGTGCAGTAGATTAGATTGGATTGGAGAAGGAATAGGAGAAAAACAACAGTAGAGTAGTTTTGTTGGTGGGTAGGTAGGTAGGTAGGTGAAGATGTTGAGCGAGGAAACAATCCATCCATCCATCCGTACAACCAAAGCAAGGGATCTCTCTCTCAACATCCACATCCATGAGCAGAAATTGAACAAGGAAGGAAGGAAGGAAGGGGAATCAAGCTAGGAAGAGGAAACGTACCTAGAGAGAGACAGCTACGCACCTAGGAAGAGCAACGGGACGCCGGCGAGGGAGGTCGCCTTCTTCCTTCCCTCCTTGTGTGCTCTGCTCTGCTCTGCTGTTATATATGCGGTGGTAGGATTTGCCAATGATGAGTGAGTGGGTGAGTATGAGTTGAGCTGCTTACATATGAGATGCGGTCGCCACCACCACCACCGACTCGAGGAGGAAGAAGAAGAAGAAGAAGAAGAAGAAGAAGAAGAAGAAGAAGAAGCAGCTACTCTGCTCTTGTGATATAGAGCAAGCAAGGAAAGAGTTGCTTCTTCTTCTTCCTCTTCATGGCAGCTCAGCTCAGGTCAGCTCAGGTGGAGGGCCAACGAACGTGACAAGACAATTCCCTCCCTCCAGCCAACAAAATTTTTTCTTCTTTATCAATTTATTTATAACTTACATATGTTTTTATTATTACAGCACCGCACATGACAAAAAACAAAACAAAATTAATAAAGCAGGCAACTAGAAGAGCAGAGCAGAGGGGCTCACTTCCACGTGGCTGGCGCCATGTGACCGCCAGGCCAGGCCCAGGGCCACACTCTTCTCCATCCCTTCTTTCTTCACGTGTTGCTCTACACCACTGCACTGCACTTCTCTTTCTTTCTTTCACGTGTGCCTCTAGTGTACACCACCCTAGTTGCATCTTCAACGTCCACTCGTGAATTTTTTTCCTGCATCCGTCCACGGACATGGATGCGGAAGGTCGCCATCCAACACTGCCCGCATACATTCATCCTCTATTTTTTTGAAAGTCCGCAAGTTCAAATAACCACATACATATAGAGTACAGACGTTTAAATAGCCGCATGCAGGTCCACAAACAACTGCAAAACGTGCCTGCGGAACTCCAAAAACCCTCTCGACATCCTTTCTAGCTACTTCTTGTCTTTGGACAAAGTGAGACTTTTTTTTAGCCAACTAGGTTAGAGATGGTGCTGACAGAGGTAGCCGGCCCACGGAGGATAGATATCGTCAACCAGATAGTAGCCCATGTTGTACTCATGTCCATTGCCAGTATAGTGGCAAGGAGGAGCTTTTCCTTCGGCCAGCCTCGCAAATAATGGTGATCGCCGCAGCACATTGATGTCATTGTGAGACCCGGGCATGCCAAAGAAAAATATCATGTGATGCAACTGCTTCAAGAATGATGGTGGGCTTCTTAACATGACCCTGATATTGCCATTGTAAATCCTTCGGGAAGTTCTTCCATTTTCAATGCATGCTGAGGGACTCCTGGACTAGGGGGTTCTCGGGTGTCCGGTCTATTTGGCATGGGCCGGATTATTGGGCCTTGAAGATAATGTGGAAGGTTGCCCCCGTGTCCGGTTAGGACTCCTGTATATGTGTTACGGCAAGTTTAGGTGTCCGAGTGTATGGTTTCCTTTCTCTGTAACCGACTCTGAACAACCCTAGGCCCTTCCGGTGTGTATATAAGCCGGAGGGGTTTTAGTCCATAGGAACAATCAGAATTATCATAGGCATACCAGTTAGGGTTTAGCCATTACGATCTCGAGGTAGATCCACTCTTGTAATCATCATCTACATCGAATACAATCAAGCAGGACGTAGGGTATTACCTCCATTAAGAGGGTCCGAACCTGGGTAAAAGCTGTGTCCCTTCGTCTCCTGTTAGCATTGATCCTTAGACCTACAGCTCGGGACCCCCTACCCGAGATCCGCCGGTTTTGACACCGACATTGGTGCTTTCATTGAGAGTTCCGCTGTGGGATCACCAGTAGGATTGATGGCTCGCCTTGTTGTCGACAATGGCGTCGTCTCCGGGGAAGCTTTTGTCCCCGGCCAGCTCTTCGTGTTTGGCGGCTTCGTATTGCGCGCCAACTCGATCGGTCACCTTGACCAGGTCGACAGCTTCGCCCTTGGTCATCGAATCAGGTTCGGAGGTCTGAACTACATCGCCGATATCCGAGGAGATTTGTTCTTCGAGGGGTTCGCGGCTTCGGCCGCCACGCCCCGCTTACTCGAAGAGAAGCCTCTGGATCGTTCATCCGATCCCATTCAGGGGTCGGCGCTCGTGGTCTCCCCGACGCTAGATCCGGAGCAGATCGCCAAGTCCGAAGACGGGAGGTTAGATCCTGTCGGACTCTGTACTTCTATGGAGAGTCTGGCTTTAAGCTCAGATGCGTCTGCGGGCCCAGAGTCAATCCGGATCGGACTCACCTCCGATGAACCGGGCTCTCTCCCGGTCACAAGCTTAGAGCTCTCAAAGTCTCCACCTCTCGAGCCCATCCAGCACGGACTGCTAAGCGAGGCGCTGGGCCTAACACGAGCCCTCGCCGTCACCGAAGTTTCATCTCCGAACTACGCTCAGTCCGAACTATGTGCCGAGCCTAGGGAATTTTGCTTCCCACCCACCACCCACTTGATAGCCACTGTCGAAGATTTAACCGACATGCTCGATTATGCTTCCGAAGACATCGACGGCATGGACGAAGATGCCGAAGCAGAACCTGTCCAAGGTACGCCCATGACAGGGCGCTGGACAGCCACCTCCTCATATGACGTATACATGGTGGACACTCCCAAGAATAAGGACGGCGGCTCTCCAGAACGAAACAAGGATGAGCCTATGAAAGAACCACCAAAGCGCCGATGTCAGCGGCGCCGATCTCGATCACGCCGGGGAAGGGAAAGTAACACTGGCACCGGGGAAGAGGATACTCCGGAAAACGTAGATGAATTCAATGAACCCGCTGCTCCCGAACATAATCCGGAGGAGCAAGAAGACCAGTTCAATCCCGAAGACCCCAAAGGTAACAATGATTCCGAAGATAGTAATTACTTACCCCTCTCCGAGGAGGATGTCAGCCTTGGCGAAGACGATTTTATCGTCCCCAAGGAACCGCTAGAGCAGGAGCGCTTCAAGCGACAGCTCATAGCCACCGCCCAGAGCCTCAAAAAGAAACAGCAACAGATCAAGGCCGAACAGGACACGCTCAACGACAGATGGACCAAAAGGTCCTAGCGGCTGAGGAAGGGTACGGCCATGAACGCCAGACAAAGAGCTACCCCAAACGCAAGCTACTGCCACAATTCGATGACGAGGCCCTAGAGCCAATACCATGAAAATGTAACCAAGCCGATCAGCCCGATCGCCTGCCTCGTGGACGGGACAGGACAGCCGACGGCGCCGAACACCAGCCCGCTCCACCTCGCCATAAAGGCAAGGAGACAGCAGCGCCGGGCTACAAGTATGACATGCGTCAGGATCTTGCCAATAGAGCCGGCCAGACCAGATCCATCTACGGATCGAAGGGATATGCACCCACTCGGGATGATGGCCATCAAGCCTAGCGCGACAGAAATAACCAAGTTCGGAATCAACACCGAACTCAAATGTCATCGGAACTCCGTCGCGATGTAGCTCGATACAGGGGCGCCGCACACCAGATGTGCTTTACCGATGAGGTAATGCGGCACCAGTTTCTGGAAGGGTTTAAACCCGTAAACATCGAGCAGTACGATGGAACGACAGACCCAGCGGTGTGGATCAAAGATTTCCTTCTCCACATCCACATGGCTCGAGGAGATGATCTCCATGCCATTAAGTATCTACCGTTAAAACTGAAAGGACCAGCAAGACACTGGTTGAACAGCCTCCCAGAAAACTCTATTGGGAGCTGGGAGGACCTTGAGGATGCTTTTCGGGCCAATTTTCAGGGCACTTATGTCCGGCCACTGGATGTGGACGATTTGAGCCACGTAGTCCAACAGCCCGGAGAGTCAGCTCGCCAATTCTGGAACAGGTTCTTAACTTAAAAGAACCAAATAGTCGACTGTCCGGATGCCGAAGCCCTAGCCGCATTCAAACATAGCATCCGCGACGAATGGCTCGCCCGACAGCTCGGACAAGAAAATCCGAGGACAATGTCGGCCCTTACCGCACTCATGACCCGCTTTTGCGCGGGAGAAGATAGTTGGTTGGCTCGTAGAAGCAACAACACGGCTGACCCAAGTACCTCAGAGGTCAGGGATGGAAACGGGAAGCCACGGCGCAATAAGAACAAGCGCCGAAACAACAGTTGAGAAGGAGAGGACACGGCGGTTAACGCCGGATTCAGTAACTCCAAATCCGGTCAGCGGAAGAAGTCATTCAAGGGCAACAAGGACGGTCCATCCGCCTTGGATAAAATATTGGAAAGGCCTTGCCAGATTCACGGCACCCCTGACAAACCTGCTAACCACACCAACCGTAACTATTGGGTTTTTAAACAGGCCGGCAAAGTTAATGCCGAAGACAAGGGCAAGGGGCCTCAAAGCGAGGACGATGACGAGCCTCGCCGCCCGAACACTGGAGGGAAAAAATAATTCCCCCCTGAGGTAAAAACGGTGAACATGATCTATGTCACCCATATCCCTAAAAGGGAGCGCAAACGCGCACTAAGGGACGTCTACGCCGTAGAGCCTGTGGCCCCAAAATTCAACCCATGGTCGGCTTGTCCGATCACCTTCAACCGAAGGTACCACCTAACCTGTATCCGTCACGGAGGTTCGGCGGCCCTAGTCCTTGACCCCATCGTTGATGGGTTTCATCTTACCAGAGTCCTCATGGACGGCGGCAGCAGCCTCAACTTGATTTAGGAGGATACTATCCGGAAGATGGGCATAGATCCGTCAAGGATCAAGCCCAGTAACACCACCTTCAAAGGGGTAATCCCGGGTGTGGAAGCCCGTTGTACGGGCACTATAACACTGGAGGTAGTATTCGGCTCTCCAGACAACTTTCGAAGCGAAGTCTTGATCTTCGACATTGTCCCCTTCCGCAGTGGCTATCACGCACTGCTTGGACGAACTGCCTTCACCCGCTTCAACGCGGTCCCACATTATGCCTATTTGAAGCTTAAAATGCCTGGACCTCGAGGGGTCATTACAGTCAACGGAAATACGGAGCGCTCCCTCCGAACCGAGGAGCACACTGCGGCTCTGGCAGCCGAAGTACAGGGCGGCCTGATCAAGCCGAACCACTCGTCGGTCGTCAAGATCCGAGATTCAGGTAAACGTACCCGATCCGCATTGCAGCACGGGGGCTCGATGGAACCGCACCTGGAATAGCAGTTCGGCCCCGAAGCCTGCCCTCTGATAAAGCAAAATATGTACCTCGCGTGCATCACTATGCACTTAAAATACCTTGGGCAGCAACGGGGGCACAAATTACAAACGTCCATAGCACGGCTCGACCGTATTCGGACCTTCCGATTTTCAAATCACAATAGGTTACATAAAGAACCTATTTGACGTATCGTTACATGGTGATACCTTTCCAGGTTACTTTCCGCAGGAGATAGTCACCGGATTCCTCCCCTTCAAGGATATCTCACCAAGGAGAAATGGCGCAGACGTGCAACAGGGCATCACTGGGGTTTTAACCCATTAGATAGGCTCTGTGTAAACCTTTCCCTTGTATACAATTTCAAATATATATATATAAATTATGATTCCTTTGGCAAAATTTTATGTTGGAACGGCTCGACGTGATATAACGAGTTTAAAGGTGATAGTCAAGTATTACGAACGCCGCTTCATGCGGTCAGTAATCTATTTATATTGTCCTCTATCTTCCCTCCTTTACTCCACAATGCCAAAACTATATTTGTGCTGCACACCGGCTTTATAAACCGGGGGCTGTATCCGGCCCTGCACATTCAAAGTCCGAACACCTTTTTTGAGAGTCTTCGGTGTCCTGGATTCTGCGTTATATGCATCAGCTCCGAATTATGTCTTTGGTCTATAGTTGGGTTGCCCGGCTCCTGTGTTTACCATCTTACGTTCCGCACGTTCGGCTAAGTGTGTAAAGGGAGAACTACTGCGATTGTATTTCCGGCTAGTCCGGTCAAGTACCTCAGTAGAGAAAGCCGAAAACTGACTGTCATAATAAGCGAGAGCCGGTCTGCGGTCCGGTGACTTAGTGTCATACTACGAATCATTGCAGATTCATTTCGTGTTATACAAGGGGCTGGTTCTCGTCCAGCCGTGTGGAAAAGGCACCCTAGTTCGGATTGGCCTTACACACACCAGGGGCTAGTCCTTAGCCTCACATTTAAGCTCCTATGGCTAAGTGAAAGCAATAACGCCGCATAATCTGATTGCCTGGTTCCGCACGCATAGACCTCCTTAATGGACCAAGACGTTAGATAAGTGTCGAGATGTGTAATTCGGAACACCCATGTAGTGTCTACATGGGGGCTGAAGCCGACGACTGATAACTTTCAGGTATGAAACGGCCGCAAAGGAGTCAAAATTAAAAACAGGCCGCCTGGGTAAGAGGCGCAAATATAATACATTCATCATGCAAAAGGTTCATGACATAGTTCTACACCACATGATAATTCACTCAAACATTACATCTTTTGAGCATTGGCCCTCGATCGCCCGAGCCCCATCCAGGACCTGGGCGAAGTATCTCTCCGGCTTCCGATGCTCCTTTCCTTGGGGAGGGTTCGGGGTGGACACTTCGGTGGCCTGCATCTTCGGCCATTGCATCTTGACTCTTGCAAAGGCCATCCGCGCACACTCTATACAAGCGGAGCGCTTTATAGCCTCGATCCACGGGCACACGTCGAGCAGTCGCTTCACCAGCCCTAAGTAACTACTAGGGATTGGCTCGGCCGGCCACAGTTGGATGATTAAATCCTTCATGGCCAGCTCCGCCACCCTGTGGAGCTCCACCAGTTGCTTCATCTGGTTGTTCAGGAGGGCGGGGTGTTCGGGCGCAAGGAATTGCGACCAGAACAGCTTCTCCGTCGAATCCCCCTCCCGAGCACGGAAGAACTTCACGGCATCAGCGGCACTCTTCGGCAGATCCGCAAACGCGCCTAGAGAACGCCATAGTCTTGTGAGCAAAGCGTACCACTGACCTCCAAAGACACTCTGCAAAAGAAAGGACTTGCCATCCGCTATGAGTTTAGCCTAGTGGATCTCCTCTCGGGCGCTCCGGGACTCGCTCCGTGCCTTTTCGGCATCCTTGATCGTCTTGGCAAGTTCCAAAGATTGGGCCAAATTCTTTTGCTCCAGGGTCTCGCATTTGCTGATTGCGTCCTTCAGCTCCTGCTCGACTTCGGCCACCCGTGCCTCATGTTGGCGGCGGGCAGCCTGTTCGGCCTTCAGTTCGGCAGCCGCTTTGTCAGCGGCCGCCTTGCTCGCCGTCGCCTCCTTCTTGGCCTTGGCGAGGACACTCTTGAGGGCTTCGACCTCAACAGCGTCAGCTGCTACCATGTACAGACATACATGGGTTAAATTCCCCACGACCAATAGTGTATTTGAATTATATACACATTCCAGTCCGCATACCTTGCGTTTTTTCAAACCGCTTGTTGATGCAGTCTATTTCCTTATCCACAACTTGGAGCTTCCGATTCAATTCGGAGACCTCCGCGGCATTCGCGGTCGCCGCCAGCATGGAGGCCTGTCATGATAAAATACAGTTACTAAACAATTCCGAAGATTATATCGATCCTCTATCCGGGTTTTTTCAAACCAGATAGAGTCTCGGGGGCTACTGTGTGTAAAGATAGGCTAATTCCTTTCTTTTAAGCAAAGTAAAACGTATTAAGATCATTACATCGCCTACCTCGGAGCCTGTCAGTAGGCTGCTAAAGGCGTCATTCAGCCCGCTCTTGGCGGACTGAATCTTCTCCATCACCGTACCCATCAGGGTACGGTGTTCTTTCACAATGGAAGCACCTTGCAGTGCTTCCTTCAGAGCGTCCGGCGCCCTAGACGTCTCCCGATGGGTGGAGATCGGCGCCGGAACTGGTGCTCCGGTCCCCTCCTTAGTAGGAGGCTCAGAGGTCGATTCCGGAGTCCTACTTGACTCCGGAACAGTATTCGGCGGGAGCCTGGATTGGCTGGGCCCCCCTTCTTCAGGTACCATGGGGGACTTCTCCCCCTGGTCTTCGGCGATCGAGGTATTCACCTCGGTCGCGCCCTTGTCGGCCCTGCCCACTTCCTCCTGACCTGGAGGTGTCCTTTGGGATGACACCTCGATGTCCTCCATGGCGGTAGAAGTAGGGGCTTTCGGTGGCGTGTCGCTCTCCGCCATCTCAGCGGGCAGAGAGCTCCCTTCGGACAGTGGCGTGGCGGGGATAGTGCATAGAGGGCTGAAAAAACAAATAGCGGATTACTCATTGAGCTAAAACAGGTAAGTCGAAATTAATTAAGAGCATCCGAAGACTTACGACTCGGCCAAAGGCTTGGCCCTCGGTTTCCGCTTGGGGATGACCTCAGACTCTGAATCCGAACTGTCCGGAAGGGTCAGCTTCGGCTTCTTCGGAGCGGCCTCTTCAACATCATCAGGGGCCGCTCTCTTCTTCTGGAGAGGGGAATCACTCCCCTCCCCTTCTTCTTCCCCTTTATCCCCGTCATGGGCAGAGGGGAGTTCGGTCTCTCTGGACTTCGTTTTCGGAGGACCCTTGGAGCGGAGGCCGCCTCGCGCCTCTTCGTTCTTCTTCTTCTTTCTTTTCTTTTCAGGCGCCTGGTAAGGCGCCGGTGCCAGCATCTTGGATAGCTGGGGGATCATGGGGTCTTCAGGCTGCGGTGCCGGACTGTTAACCCGCACCGCCTTCGATGTCCAGCCCTGTGATAAGAGGAAGACTAAGATTATACACTTCAGCGTATGTAAGATTGTGCATATTAGTGTTCGGAAGGGATGTTTACCTCCATAGCTGGATGGGTGATGTCGAGCCCAATGTCTTCGGTTTTCTTTGGCCACTCCTTCTGGGCCTTGAATAGCTGCTTCCAGATATTTTTGTGTGTGGTGCCATGGAAGTGCTGAAGGGTTCGAGGGGCTTCGGGGTCGAACTCCCACATAAGGGAGGCCCGAAGTTGGCAAGGGAGGACACGTCGGAAAAGCATCACATACACCACGTTGGTGAGAGCGATGTTGCGATTTATCATATTGGAGATGCGCTTCTGGAGCATCTTCACTTCGGATTGAGACCCCCAATCAAGGGCCTTCTCGGTCCAGGAGGTAAACCTCATGGGGGGTCCGAATCTGAAAGCAGGAGCAGCTACCCAATCGGCGTTGCGGGGTTCGGTGATGTAGAACCACTCCTGCTGCCAGACTTTTACCGTGTCGACGAATGCCCCTTTCGGCCAGACCGCGTTGGCGAGTTTGCTCACCATGGCTCCGCCGCAGTCCACATGCTGGCCGTCGACCACCTTCGGCTTCAAATTGAAGGTTTTGAGCCACAGGCCAAAGTGTGGGGGGATTCGGAGAAGAGCCTCACACACGACTATGAAAGCCGAGATGTGGAGGATTGAGTTCGGGCTAGATCGTGGAAATCTAGCCCGTAGAAGAACATGAGACCCCGAAGGAAGGGGTGAAGAGGGAAGCCGAGCCCTCGAAGGAAATGAGGGATAAAAACGACCCTCTCCCCGGGCTCTGGTGTGGGGATGACTTGGTTCTCCTCCGGAACTCGGTGCGCGATGTTCAGAGACAGGTAGCCCCCGCGCTTGAGGTCCTCGATGTCCTTGGATGTGAGAATCGAGGCCTCCCACTTGCCCTTTGAGCCATATCCGGCCATGGCTGAGTGGCGGCGGCGGCTCCGAAGAAAAGACTTGAGGCTATGGGCGCTAGAGCTTTGGGGAGGTTGGGGAACAGAAGCGAGATGATGGTGTGAGGTGAAAAAAAGGGACTACCCTTCCCCTCTTATAGGTTGTGGAGTATACCAAACGTCCCTCCCAGTGCCATAAAACTCGCATGTTCCCGATGAAATCATGCTTAAGGCGCGGTTGGATTACCCAAATCCCGTTGATGAGTATCTCTTAAAGGATGGGCACGATCTCTGTTTTGATAAGACGTGCCAATAGAGGCTTGGCCTCGAACCGCGAAACGAGGACACACGATGGTTCGATATATGAAAGGATAAGTGTGTCGCTTCACTAAAAAGTTGTCAGTAAAAGATATTGTTCCCATTCGGATGCCTGGCCTTCGCGGCTAAGGGTTGTATTAAATAATGCAGAGACGGACATAACGCCTTTTTATGCATGAAGCTTGTTCAAGTATTTGGAGGAAGGAACCCGCCTTGCAACGCCGAAGACAATTCGTACGCCGGATACATCGTCATTGAAGGCTGGTTCAGGGGCTACTGAGGGAGTCCTGGACTAGGGGGTCCTCGGGTGTCCGGTCTATTTGGCATGGGCCGGATTATTGGGCCTTGAAGATAATGTGGAAGGTTGCCCCCGTGTCCGGTTAGGACTCCTGTATATGTGTTACGGCAAGTTTAGGTGTCCGGGTGTATGGTTTCCTTTCTCTGTAACCGACTCTAAACAACCCTAGGCCCTTCCGGTGTGTATATAAGCCGGATGGGTTTTAGTCCGTAGGAACAATCAGAATTACCATAGGCATACCAGTTAGGGTTTAGCCATTACGATCTCGAGGTAGATCCACTCTTGTAATCATCATCTACATCGAATACAATCAAGCAGGACGTAGGATATTACCTCCATTAAGAGGGCCCGAACTTGGGTAAAAGCTGTGTCCCTTCGTCTCCTGTTACCATTGATCCTTAGACCTACAGCTCGGGACCCCCTACCCGAGATCCGCCGGTTTTGACAACGACACATGCAGTCAAGAGATCCCTGACCACCCTCTTGCTTCTGAGATTGCCAAGAGCCTCTCGGTGTCTGCCACAATTGGCTTTCTCAGGTACTGAGGTCCAAACACCTCCACCACGGCAGTTGCAAACCTGACCATGGCATCTTCACATGTGCTCCCAGACATCCGTAGGTACTCGTCCCATGAATCAGCGGCCGTGCCATATGCAAGCATCCGGAGTGCGGCCGTACACTTCTGGTAACTAGAGAACCCAATCATTCCCATGACGCCCTTCTTCAAGATGAAGTAGCCATCATAGAACAGACGCCATGGTACAAACTGTTGGGAACGTTGCATGGAAAACAAAAAAATTTCTACGCACACGCAAGATCTATCCATGGAGATGCATAGCTACGAGAGAGGGAGAACATCTACATACCCTTGTAGATCGCTAAGTGGAAGCGTTTATCAACGCGGTTGATGTAATCGTACACCTTCACGATCCGTTCCGATCAATCACCAAACGTACGGCACCTTCGCGTTCAGCACACGTTCAACTGGATGACGTCCTCGCCTTCTTGATCCAGTAAGAGAGATGAAATAGTAGATGAGTTACGGCAGCACGACGGCGTGACGACGGTGGTGGTAAAACTACTAATCATACATAAAACTCAACTGATATACAAGTACAAAAGTAGTATATATAGCTGGGCCGGCCGGTAGCCAGCTTTTGCATTTGCCTGCATCGCATCCAACCCACGGTTGAGTAGAATAGAATATATTCCGTCTGTCGCTCTGTCTCTTCCTAGCTGTATAATAGATCTGTCTCTAAAAAAAGGTTGTATTACATACGGAAGTACTTCACACACGACACAACAGGGAACGACACCGGGATATAGCAAGCTTTGGACGACCGATCCATCCATCCATCGCCCGCTGCGTACGTATCTCTTCCCTTTCCTTTCGCCTCATGCAACTACTACGATACAACACATGCACGGCTTCACTTTACTTAACTTTTTTTTTTTTTTACTTTACCTGCTGGGTGCCATGCCATGCCAACCAACTTTCCAATAGGAAAACAAAATCAATCAATCATTCATACTGGCATATTGGAGCGTACACACACACACACATAAATAATCTGGCTTATTTGACTTTTGTGAACCCTTTTTTTCTTCTTAATCATGAACAAGTTTTAGGTAACATATACATGGATCGATTGATAGGGGTATATCTTTTTCAGACGCTCGGCCGAAAGATGCATCCATACATCAAATCAAACACATTAAGGGAGAAAGAGGGCTATACTAAGTGGCGCCCGTTGGTTGGCTGCGGTGGGAACATTTTATTTTCTTATTCTTAGATGGAGGCGAGGTTTCTTTTTTGAGATGGTCTTTTTTAAGATGAAGGTGAGTTTTTTTTTTTCTGAGACGAAGGTGAGGGCACACGTATATTTTTTTTAGATGGAAATGAGCGCACAGCTTGCCACACGGCACTTGTTGATTGGCTGAGTGAGGAAGTTCTTCTTAATATGAAGGTGAGGATTTTTCCTCTTTTTTCGAGATTGAGGTGAGGACCCATGTATTTTTTTTTCTGAAATGGAAACAGGCGCACAATTTCCTCTCAAGTGGCGTCACAGGGTGGCGCCCCAACCGGTAGTGTACTACACATCCACGCTAGCTAGCTTAATCCCTAGGAGCATCTCCAATAGCTGCTTCATGTGTAAAAATAACTGATCTACCACACACAAAGATTTTTAAAACAATGCGTAAACAGGCATGTACATACGTTTGCTACATACTACTCCCTCCGTCTCATAATATAAGAGCGTTTTTGACACTACACTAGTATAAAAAACGCTCTTATATTATGGGACGAAGGGAGTACTATATAATTTAATTCTTTCATGGAAATCACGGGAAATTCCCGACAGACCAGCCAAGCTGCTCCTGGCCGCCACCTGTACGTGGTACTCCCTCCGTAAAGAAATATAAGAGCGATTAGATCACTAAAGTAGTGATCTAAACGCTCTTATATTTCTTTACAGAGGGAGTACATAACTAGCAAATTCACATGTAGATCTAGAATATATTCGCTGCCTACCTCCATTGCTGCAATCTGTAACAGCAGAAAGACACAAAGAACCTTTGCTTTGATCAACCCATATATCTAGGTATCATTCTCCTCCCTTTTCCATGCAACTACACCCCACCATACACCCTACACTACTTTACTTTACTTTCTACTGGTTGCCAACTACCTGCACATAACTAATCAACTAACCACCCAATTTTTCCACAAAAAACTAACCACTCAATTTTAATTGCCTCGCAAGAAAGCAAAACTAAACCAATCACCATGCGCACGTCATAATAATGCCACATATATTTTTTGATTTTTTTTTGAATTGCTTACCACATGTGTCACGTGGTATGGCAAATATGATCTGACTTCTTTCTATTAATAAAAAAAATCGTATCAACAAGCTACATAGTCTGATATATAGCGGTATATGTTTTGCATGCAGGCGATCGAGCTAATAAATGAAAGCTAGAACATATACTAGCACTAAGAGTAACCTTCACAGCATATGAACATATACTATTAAGATAATAACAACCAATTTTCTAATTTGGGGAATAACGTGCTTTGCTCTTCATTCTTGTGTTTTACATTTGGCTGTGAAGGTCCCTGTTGCTGTTGTTGGCTGTCCTATGTGACACTTGAGGTCAGGTCACCTCGACTCGAACGTGACCGAGACAATTCGGCCCCTCGAACAAAATATTTTTTTTTTATATATATACTACTCCCTCCATTCCCAAATATTTGTCTTTCTAGAGATTTCAACAAGTGACTACATACGGAGCAAAATGAGTGAATCTACACTTTAAAATATGTCTATATACATCCGTATGTGGTAGTCCATTTGAAATATCTAGAAAGACAAATATTTAGGAACGGAGGGAGTAGTTTGTATTTATTAAAGCAGCAATTGCTCGATGGATCGATCGATCTGCACATGACAAAAACCAAAACAAAATAATAAAGCAGAGAAGAGAAGAGGGGCTCACATCCACGTGGCGCCATGTGACCGCCAGACCAGGCCCAGGGCCACCACTCTTCTCTCCCTGCCTTTATGCAGCAGCGCCAGACGCAATCCATCCCATATAAGTGCTGACCCTGGCCATTTATTCCGACATGTGTAGTGCATTCCCTATGTATGTATATACGTCGTATGTCATTTATTTCGACTCAGTTTAAATTTGAACTAAAACGACGACAAGTATTTTTGAACAGAGGGAGTAGCTAGGAGCAATGTATCCAAGTGAGTGATGAGTTCCTGGCTCCAGCATACATACATCAATACATGTTTCCTGCTGCAATTGATCTTCTCCCACCCACGAATATACATACATCAATACATGCGTCCAGACCTACATACACCGCTCAAAAGTAGCAGTAGTAACTGGCCCGGCCGGTAGCCACCTTTTGCATGCATCCCATCCAACCCACGGTCGAGCCGACCTGAGTAGAACATATTCCATCTGTGAGTGTATCTCTCTGTTCCTACTTGTATAAAGATCAGGATAAAAAAGGATCAAGGATGCCTTGGACGACCGATCGGCCGCTTCCCTTTCCTTCCGCCTGATGCAACCTATTACAATGCAACACACATGCACTACTTTACTTTACTTTGTTTTTTCCTTTGGGAATTTTATTTACTTTACCGGCTGGGATGTCATGCCAACGAACTTTGCAACATGAAAAGAAAACCAATCAATCATTCATACTGCATATTGGGAGTGCGCGCGCGCGCGCGCGCGCACACACATATATATATATATAATATATATCTATATATATATATATATTATATATATATATATATATATAGGACTCCTCTTTGGTACTCCAGGAGTACATACTCCTACCTCTTAATGGGTGTACCCAACGGCACACAATCTATGAAGGAATAATCGATTTAATATTCATTCAACGATTGCATGCATGGACGCGCTCAGCTCGGCAACTCCTCCCAAGAAACAAGGGATAGGATAAGGTAGTTTCAGTTTTTTAGCACAACAGTGTAAACACCCGGTAGTTAAGCTACAATAATACCACGCTAATGATGCCACGTCACCTCGGTTACTGTTGATAGGCACGCGTTGGTTCGAGACCGTCAAATTTAAATTTAAATACTAAGTGAAATCCAAAAGTTCACAGTCACGAAAACTAAAATGTGGGTCAGGTGGCAAATATTCACTTCTTAATATTGGTGGTGAACCAACATTTTTGCAAAGTGTTTAAATGCCCTAAAGTAATTAAAGCAGTGGCAAAACAATTAATTAAATGCCTTTTATCATTTATAAAATATCAAACTATTTTAGTTAGGAGAGAAACTTTTGTGGCAGTGGGTTAAACCATAACACTAATTTAGAAACTATTTTTGTAATTTATAAAACTAAATAAATAGAAAACAAAATAGAAAAATACTAAACAGAAATAGTAAAGAAAAAAGAAGAAGAAACCCCCCCCCCAACCTCCCCCCCCAAAACCATGAGGCCAGCCCACCCCACCCCCGCCCTTATGCCCCCCTTTTGGAGCCCCCCCTGCGCACTCCCCACCCCACTCTTCCCCCCCGCTCAATTCCCCACCTTTCCCCACCTCTCTCTCAACCCTTCCCTCCTCCACACTCCTACTCCGGTCCAGCCCCCTCCCCGTTCCCCTCCCTACCACCTTATCCAACCCACCTCTTTCCCTCCACACCCTTACCCCCCGCCCCCATGCCCCTCCCCCCCCACCACCCCCACCCTTCTTTCTCCTATATAACATCCACGGCGCCTCCTTTCCCCATCTATCCGATGCCTCCCCCCAAACCACCACCTCCCTCCCCCTCCCCCCATACCTCTCCCCCCCCCCCGCCTAACAAGGTAAAAATCAAACATCAAAAACACACCAATACCCACCCCCCTACCCGACCAACTGGGCCAAGGCCCGCCGGCCGGCCCACCCCGCGCCTATATGGCTCCCAGGAGGCCACCAAACCACTAGCGCACCCCCCACCCCATCGTTCCCCCCCCCACCACCGCGTCTCCTCGCCCCCCCCCCCCCCCCCCGATCTGGATCGGGGGAAACGGCGCCCCAACCCATCACATCAGCGCCCGCCCCTGCGATGCCGCCGGCGACTCCTCGTCGCCGCTCGTCCCACCCACCTCGCCCCCGTCGCGGATACGCCCCCGACCACTTTCCCGAGCCCGTGATCCATGCCGTCGCCGGATCGCCTCGTCGCCGCCGCCCGAGGACCTCGCCGGAGGCCACGACGCCAGACATCCCCGCCGGCCTGCTTCCTCCTCCTCGTCGGCCTGCCTCCACTCCGTCCGCGCCGTCTCCGTCCTCCTCCTTCCCTGCCTCTGCTCGAGGCCGACCATGCGCACGCGCACCACCGCGTCGGCCACATTGTCACCCCCCTTGCCGTTCTTGGCCGTGCCCCGCCATGAGGTGCAGCAGCTGCTGTTGTGCTGCGGCAGTGCGGCCACCACCACTGCAGCCCCGCGCCCGCCCGCTCGTGCGTGGCTGCGCCCGCTCGCGGAGCGCTCCCGCGCCCCTATCTCCGCCGTTCCTCTCACGCGCCTCAGCTCCTCCTTCGCGCCCTCCCCGTGTGGCCGCGCGCCCCGCCGCGGCCTCGTCCCCTTGTCGCTCACGCCGTTTCCCCCTGCCCCGTTCGCCCATGACGGCGCCCCCTGGCTGCGCTCGGCGCTCCCTGCCCCGGCGGCCTCGTCCCGCCCTGCGGGCGGGTGCTCGCTCGGGTGCGCCCGTACCCGTTAGCGACCAAACCCGCCAAGGCCCCTAGGGCCTATGACAAACGGGGCCCAGCCCCAGGAAATTTTATAAAAATAATAATAATAAGAATAATAAAATAAATAAATAAATATGAATTAATAAAATTAATAATTAATTAATTAATTAATTAACTTAATTAATCTGCTTTAATTAAACTAATTACACTTAGTTAAACTAATCACCTAATTAGGACTAATTAGTTCTGCCTAATTAACCTATGACATCATGCTGATGTCATGATGATGTCAGCAAGCACTGTTTTGGATAATGTTGAATTTAAATAAATAATTAAATTCCAGAAATTGACTTAAACTTTAAAAATTAATATAAAATAATCCGTAGCTCAGATGAAAATACTTTGTACATAAAAGTTGCTCAACATGACGAGACGAATCCGAACACGCGGTCCGTTTGTCCGTCACACGTCCCTAACTAAAGGAACATGGAACCGTCCCCCTCCGGTCATCTGTCTGACACAGGTCCGGAACCGGGAAAACATTCCCGGATGAATTCCCCCTCCGCCAGTATCACCCGGCACTGCGTTAGATCACCTCTGTCACCGCGTATTACCATGTCATACTTTGTGTAGCACTTGTTTGCCGTGTATTTATTCGTTTCCTCCCCCTCTTCCCTCTCGCTAGAACCCTGACACCGACGTCGTCCCCGAGACCGACGCAGCTCAGGAGCCCGACGCCACCGTTGACGACCCCTCCTTGCCAGAGCAACCAGGCAAGCCCCCCCTTTTGATCATCCCGATATCGCCCATTCTATTTCTCCTGCTTGCATTAGATTTTGCTACTGCTACTGTTTATCCTATTCTGCTGCATAGCCTGTTTATTGTAACCTGCTATTAAAACCTTACCTGCTTATCCTAAACTGTCTAATATAGGCTGGGTAGAGACCTATTAGTGACCCCACTTATCCCGACTGCCCCGCTGGAGTTTCAGAAGACCCGATCAACGGGATCGAAGACCAGACCCCGCACCGCACCTCACTTTTCCCTTTGTTGTTCGACACTACTGGGTTACTATCGCGTGCCGAGGGTGACCCCTCATCAGCACTTCTGATGATAACCTTGTAGGTTAGTTACTCGGGCGTGGTAAGCGAGGGTGATTTCCTCCTACACCACCCCCGATACCGACATCGTCGTGCAATACCTCAAGTGTGAACCTCGAGGGTGGTCCCTCTTACGTTCACCTTGATGGTTACCATTGAGTGGAATTCACCGGGGGTGATTCCTCGGGTTTTTCCCTTTGATGTTTGGACACACGGATACTTGGACTTTACCACTGTTGCTTGGAAAGGCGGGTCGACCCTGAGGGGTACCCACGTGTGATGTGAAGACGGGTTGACCTGGATGGTGCCCGAGTGAGAGTACGAGGCGCGGCCGGGCATTCTTAGCCCTTGCAGCAACTCCTCGAGATGGGGCGACGGGGTCACATCTTTTGTGAGTCTCTGCTCGTTACCGCAAGCCCCTAGTCCACTACGATTTGGATATTTGATCTGAGCAGGCCTCTGGCCTGATAGCACTAACCATCACGTGGGCATAGTATGGGTGTTCTGCATCGTATGCATCAGCCGAAAACTCTGTCAGACGTCCAGTTCAGCCTGGCGTCATGGCTGGGCCGGCACAATCCTGCAGTGGTGGAGCCTGGTTCGCCCTGCTCGCAACGACCCGGAGTGCACAGGGCGATGGCCCATGACCCCTGAGCGCTTAGGATATAGACCGACGGGGACCTCTCTGCTAAGCTGTAGGTAGGGTTGCGGTGTATTGTTTGACCGAGGCCGGGCATGACCCAGAAAGTGTGTCCGGCCGGAGTTAAGCGAGCGTGGTGGGTAAGTTGGTGCACCCCTGCAGGGAAGAACATTTCTATCGATAGCCGGTCTTACGGTAAAGGACACTCGGAGTTGTATCCCGATCGATACAGCTAGTACTTGAGATGAGACCTGGATACTATGGCTCTGGGATTGCTTCTCGCAGGGAGTCGAGAAGGGATCTCAGGACGAGGTTGATGACTGTATGGCTCTGGGATTGCTTTCTCGCAGGGAGTCGAGAAAGGATCTCTGGGTGAGGTTGATAACATTACTACTACTTTATACTGTGCTATCTACTCTCTTCGATTGCTGCAAGACCGCTGAAGATGGTGAAGATGCTAGTCTTCGATAGGACTAGTCTCTCTCTCTATTCTGGCATTTCTGCAGCCCAGTCCACATATACAGCCTTCCTTTGATAATGTTGCATATGTAGTGTAGATCCTTGCTTGCTGAGTACTTCTGATGAGTACTCACGGTTGCTTTGCTTTCTTTTTTCCCCCATATCCAATTGATGCCACCAGATGACGGAGCCCCTGAGACAGCTGCCCCGCCGACGATCACTACTACTACCCCGAGGGTGGCTACTTCTATGAGCTGGCTGACGACTAGGAGTAGGATCGGAGGGTCCCAGGCAGGAGGCCTGCGCCTTTCAATCGTAGTGTTTTATTTTGCCCCGCCTTTCTAAAGGCCTGTCTGTAACTTTGTTATATCTGTACTCAGATATCTAACGCTTCCGCTGATGCTTGTTTGTCATCAAGCTTTTGTATTCGAGCCCTCGAGGCCCTGGCTTGTAATATATGCTTGTATGACTTTAGTTATGTTTTAGAGTTGTGTTGTGATATCTTCCCGTGAGTCCTTAGGCTTGATCGTGTGCAATTGCGTGTATGAATAGTGCACGATCGAGCCGGGGGCGTCACAAGTTGGTATTAGAGCCGACTGCCTGTAGGAAGCCCCCTTTCCAACTCCTTGGCCGAAGTTGAGTCTAGTGTCCGAAAACTGTTTTACTAACTTGGCTGTGTGGCTTACGGGCCCACGTCGCCAATTGGGTGGTATTAGGATCTTTTATTCCTCGTCTATACTCTGGGATTCTGATCCCTCTTTTATTCGGGTTAAATGATTTTACTAATTATAACTCTAGGTTCTCGATACCACTTCCTACCGGAGAGCCCCTCACAGCAGATTATCGCCTGCTTCACCAGAAGACTCTGAAGATACTCCTCGATGAATCCCGAGACCCTGTGCCACTGCGTTGCAGTTCCTGACCACCGATAAACTCCGATGGATAACTAGTTACACTTGTCGCTCACATATTCATTTCAGTTACTCTCTGGTTTCATCCGAACACCCCTACGAATAATTCCTCACACTTATCGGGGATTCGTTCATCCCCAGTAGTTCAACTGTCCCACAAAACTCTTTGAAATGCAATTCGATCTCCCGAAGATCCTCTGCAGCCTAGTGCTCCTGAAAGTCTTGTCTGCCTGCATTACTGTTAAATCCATATGTCCGGGAATATTCAATAACATCCTTTGCCATTGCCATTCCGTGTCTGTTGATTCAATCTGCTACGAATACCCGCAACCATCAGTTGTTTTCTATTAATTCATCCTTCCCGCTCTGACGTCATTCTGGACATGAACTGGTTCTCGGTATCCTTGATTGATTGGCCGTCTAATTCTAATCAACATACTCATTTTTTTATCAGAGCCTCTGCCTCTGATCCCCTGATTTTGAAGTCGTAAACCCTTCGCATTCAAGCTTCGGCTTATTCAGATGTTTCTATAAACCGATGCCATTGCATCCCTTCGTCCCTGATTCATTACCGATACTCATATCAACTCCGTCGTGAATCGCCAGATCCATTGTTGGGTTGTTATCCGACAGTGTCCTTAACATCTGAAATCTTGTGAGTTCTTCCCTGATGCAAATACCTTCGGTAAATTGTATCATCTGCTTTGACTTCAACACTTTGCTTTCGAACTCGTATCCCTTGCTTTGGATTATGGTTGTATAGACTCGTAAAATGCCCCGATGGGTTGAACTTATGCCTTCCATAATCCGTGTGAACCCGAGAGTTCTCACGAGTCATACTCTTCTGGTGCTTAGCCAGATAAAATTTCAACACTACAACTTCTTCGGAGACGAGATCTGAATGAAAGGTTATGCATTAAAGAAGTGGGAGTCGACCTTGAACCTTTGTGTTCATGCCCGTGGAACAGATGTAGAACTTATCATGGAAGCTGCTCGTAAAAATAACTATTTCCTTGGAATTAGTTTATCCTGTATCTGTGAATTGATCCTTTGCAATCGTGGTTCCGACCATATTTCCCCTTTGATTCCATTTCCCGGACAAGTTAAAATACTTGTCTTCTGCAGATCATTTCACATGTCCAACCTCTATTCTAATCTACCTTCAAGAATTGCCCCATGTTGTATCGAGGATATTGCGTCATTGCACTACCTCTTGAAAATTCTTTTTCTTGGAATGGTACTCCATCCCATCACTCCTAGCCCGATTGGCTATATCATTGTCGTGTCGATTTTTAATTATGCTACCTGGTCCTTATGCTCGGAGCAACTCCCGACGATGAGCTAGGCTTACGTCGATCTTCCTCATCTTACCATTTCACCTCGAACAACAAGCTTGACTTCGAGCTTGTGTCGAATCCGTGTTTCCCATAGCCTTTCACTTCCTCCTTCCTTTTGCTTGTTGTCGTCGCTGCTCGATGGCCTCTTCCTAGAGTCCATCGACAAATTATCGTGATCACCGTCAACACTTTGGCTTCTTCAGAGATGTCAATTAAACTCATGGCTAAAAATACCATCTTTGCCCCTCGATGAATTATGTGTCCTCAACAACATTCCTGACTTCCTGCCAACACAGACCTGGTTGTGTTTGGTTATACCTTACGTTCCTTGCTATTCTTGAAATCATTCCTTTGCATCTCTTGTGATCATCAGACCCAACTCTTACTTGAAACACCCTACCAGTGCTACCTCAAAGCATGACCGTGGTATTCTGAATATCCACGAGAACATTGGAAGCACATTGCCAAATGTTTTTGCTCTATTATCCAAACACCGTGGTGTGGGTAATATCATGATTCTTTCCTCACCCTTTTGTCTAAATACTTTTGAACTTGCTGTCCTATCATGTATATCATGCTCCGCTTTTCCTAGGGAAGGATATACCCTCAATTCTTGTGTGCAAACACATTTTCCTTTCCTTTGGTCTGATTAATCCTGATAATCACATTTTCCTTTCCATTGGTTTGTTAATCTTTCTTGTGATCTATATGATATAAGAAGGAATGATTCCCTGCTTATGAAAACACCTCGGTCTACAACTCAGTCAGTAAGACCCTGTTACTATTGTTCATGACATTCCGGTAACCACCGATGGACGGGAACCTTGCCTATTGGTCCGCCTTGTTTCAACGAGCAGGAAAATGGTTCTATTCGTCTCTCGCCCTTGGTACCAGCGTTGTTACCAACAAAACTGACAGGCTATCCTAAAACCATGACCTACCATCTACCACCTACCCCCGCCCTTTCCCTCCTCTTTTCCCCTCGACTTTTACCCACTCCCCCCCGCTCAATTCCCCACCTTTCCCCACCTCTCTCTCAACCCTTCCCTCCTCCACACTCCTACTCCGGTCCAGCCCCCTCCCCGTTCCCCTCCCTACCACCTTATCCAACCCACCTCTTTCCCTCCACACCCTTACCCCCCGCCCCCATGCCCCTCCCCCCCCACCACCCCCACCCTTCTTTCTCCTATATAACATCCACGGCGCCTCCTTTCCCCATCTATCCGATGCCTCCCCCCAAACCACCACCTCCCTCCCCCTCCCCCCATACCTCTCCCCCCCCCCCGCCTAACAAGGTAAAAATCAAACATCAAAAACACACCAATACCCACCCCCTCCCCGGCCCAATGGGCCAAGGCCCGCCGGCCGGCCACCCCGCGCTATATGGCCTCCCCAGGAGGCCACCAAACCTAGCGCACCCCCACCCCCCATTCGTTCCCCCCCCCACCCGCGTCTCCCTGCCCGCCCCCCCCCCCCCCCCCCGATCTGGCTCGGGGGAAACGGCGCCCCAACCCCATCACATCAGCGCCCCGCCCCTGCCGATGCCGCCGGCGCTCCTCGTCGCCGCCTCGTCCCACCTCCACCTCGCCCTCGTCGCCGGATACGCCCCCGACCACTTTCCCCGAGCCCGATCCCATGCCGTCGCCGGATCGCCTCGTCGCCGCCGCCCGAGGACCTCGCCGGAGGCCACGACGCCAGACCTCCCCGCCGGCCTGCTTCCTCCTCCTCGTCGGCCTGCCTCCACTCCGTCCGCGCCGTCTCCGTCCTCCTCCTTCCCTGCCTCTGCTCGAGGCCGACCATGCGCACGCGCACCACCGCGTCGGCCACATTGTCACCCCCCTTGCCGTTCTTGGCCGTGCCCCGCCATGAGGTGCAGCAGCTGCTGTTGTGCTGCGGAGTGCGGCCACCACAACATGCAGAGCGCCCGCCCGCTTCGTGCGTGGTGCGCCGCTGCGGAGCGCTCCCGCGCCCCTATCTCCGCCGTTCCTCTCACGCGCCTCAGATCCTCCTTCGCGCCCTCCCCGTGTGCCGAGGCGCCCCGCACGCGGCTCGTCCCCTTGTCGCTCACGCCGTTTCCCCATGCCCCGTTCGCCATGACGGCGCCCCTGGCTTGCGCTCGGCGTCCCTGCCGGCGGCCTCGTCCCGCCCTGCGGCGGGTGCTCGCTCGGGTGCGCCCGTACCCGTTAGCGACCAAACCCGCCAAGGCCCCTAGGGCCTATGACAAACGGGCCCAGCCCCAGGAAATTTTATAAAAATAATAATAATAAGAATAATAAAATAAATAAATAAAATAGATTATAAAATTAATAATTATAATTAATTAATAATTAACTTAATTAATTGCTTTAATTAAACTAATTACACTAGTTAAACTAATCACCTAATTAGGACTAATTAGTTCTGCCTAATTAACCTATGACATCATGCTGATGTCATGATGATGTCAGCAAGCACTGTTTTGGATAATGTTGAATTAAATAAATAATTAAATTCAGAAATTGACTTTAAACTTTAAAAATTAATATAAAATAATCCGTAGCTCAGATGAAAATACTTTGTACATAAAGTGCTCAACATGACGAGACGATCCGAACACGCGGTCCGTTTGTCCGTCACACGTCCCTAACTAAAGGAACATGGAACCGTCCCCCCGGTCATCTGTCTGACACAGGTCCGGAACCGGGAAAACATTCCCGGATGAATTCCCCCTCGGCCAGTATAACACCCGACGCGTTAGATCACCTCTGTCACCGCGTATTACATGTCATACTTGTGTAGCACTTGTTTGCCGTGTGTATTATTCGTTTCCTCCCCCTCTTCCCTCTCGCTAGAACCCTGACACGACGTCGTCCCGAGACCGACGCAGCTCAGGAGCCCGACGCCACCGTTGACGACCCTCCTTCTTGCCAGAGCAACCAGGCAAGCCCCCCCTTTTGATCATCCCGATATCGCCCATTCTATTTTCCTGCTTGCATTAGATTTTGCTACTGCTACTGTTATCTATCTATTCTGCTGCATAGCCTGTTTATTGTAACCTGCTATTAAAACCTTAACTGCTTATCCTAAACTGTCTAATATAGGCTGGGTAGAGACCTATTAGTGACCCCACTTATCCCGACGCCCCGCTGGAGTTTCAGAAGACCCGATCAACGGGATCGAAGACCAGACCCCGCACCGCACCTCACTTTTCCCTTTGTTGTTCAACACTACGGGTTTACTATCGCGTGCCGAGGGTGACCCCTCATCAGCATTCTGATGATAACCTTGTAGGTTAGTTACTCGGGCGTGGTAAGCGAGGGTGATTTCCTCCTACAACCCCCCCCGATACCGACATCTCGTGCAATACCTCAGTGTGAACCTCGAGGGTGGTCCCTTTACGTTCACCTTGATGGTTACCATTGAGTGGAATTCACCGGGGGTGATTCCCTCGGGTTTTTCCTTTGATGTTTGGACACACGGATACTTGGACTTTACCACGTGCTTGGAAAGGCGGGTCGACCCTGAGGGTACCGGTGTGATGTGAAGACGGGTTGACTGGATGGTGCCCGAGTGAGAGTACGAGGCGCGGGCGGCATTCTTAGCCCTGCAGCAACCCTCGAGATGGGGCGACGGGGCTACATCTTTTGTGAGTCTCTGCTCGTTCCGCAAGCCCCTAGTCCACATACGATTTGGATATATTGATCTGAGCAGGCCTCTGGCCTGATAGCACTAACCATCACGTGGGCATAGTATGGGCGTTCTGCATCGTATGCATCAGCCGAAAAACTCTGTCAGACGTCCAGTTCAGCCTGGCGTCATGGCTGGGCCGGCACAATCCTGCAGTGGTGGAGCCTGGTTCGCCCTGCTCGCAACGACCCGGAGTGCACAGGGCGATGGCCCATGACCCCTGAGCGCTTAGGATATAGACCGACGGGACATCTCTGCTGAGCTGTGGTAGGGTTAGGGTTGCGGTGTATTGTTTGACCGATGCCGGGCATGACCCAGAAAGGGTGTCCGGCGGAGTTAAGCGAGCGTGGTGGGTAAGTTGGTGCACCCCTGCAGGAAAGAACATTTCTATCGATAGCCGGTCTTACGGTAAAGGTACACTCGGAGTTGTATCCCGATCGATACAGCTAGTACTTGAGATGAGACCTGGATACCTGGCTCTGGGATTGCTTCTCGCAGGGAGTCGAGAAGGGATCTCAGGACGAGGTTGATGACTGTATGGCTCTGGGATTCGCTTCTCGCAGGGAGTCGCGAAAGGATCTCTGGGTGAGGTTGATAAACATTCTACTACTTTATACTGTGCATCTACTCTCTTCGATTGCTGCAAGACCGTGAAGATGGGTGAAGATGCTAGTCTTCGATAGGACTAGTCTCTCTCTCTATTCTGGATTTCTGCAGCCAGTCCACATATACAGCTCCTTTGATAATGTTGCATATGTAGTGTAGTAGATCCTTGCTTGCTGAGTATCTGATGAGTAACATCCGGTTTGCTTTGCTTTTTTTTTCCCCATTTCCAATTGATGCCCCCACAGATGACGGAGCCCCTGAGACAGCTGCCCCGCCGACGATCGCTACTACTACCCCGAGGGTGGCTACTTCTATGAGCTGGCTGACGAATAGGAGTAGGATCGGAGGGTCCCAGGCAGGAGGCCTGCGCCTTTCAATCGTAGTGTTTTATTTGCCCCGCCTTCTAAAGGCCTGTCTGTAACTTTGTTATATCTGTACTCAGATATCTAACGCTTCCGCTGATGCTTGTTTGTCATCAAGCTTTTGTATTCGAGCCTCGAGGCCCTGGCTTGAATATATGCTTGTATGACTTTAATTAGTTTTAGAGTTGTGTTGGGATATCTTCCCCGTGAGTCCTTAGGCTTGATCGTGTGCAATGCGTGTATGAATAGTGCACGATCGAGCCGGGGGCGTCACAAGTTGGTATTAGAGCCGACTGCCGTAGGAAGCCCCTTTCCAACTCCTTGGCCGAAGTTGAGTCTAGTGTCCCGAAAACTTGTTTACTAACTTGGCTGATGGTGGAACACCCCGGTAGTTAAGCTACAATAATTCCACGCTAATGATGCCACGTCACCTCGGTTACTGTTGATAGGCACGCGTTGGTTCGAGACCGAGTCAAATTCAAATTTAAATACTAAGTGAAATCCAAAAGTTCACAATCACGAAAACTAAAATGTGGGTCAGGTGGCAAATATTCACTTCTAAATATTGGTGGTGAACCAACATTTTTGCAAAGTGTTTAAATGCCCTAAAGTAATTAAAGCAGTGGCAAAACAATTAATTAAATGCCTTTTATCATTTATAAAATATCAAACTATTTTAGTTAGGAGTGAAACTTTTTGTGGCAGTGGGTTAAACCATAACACTAATTTAGAAACTATTTTTGTAATTTATAAAACTAAAATAAATAGAAAACAAAATAGAAAAATACTAAACAGAAAATAGTAAAGAAAAAGAAGAAAAAGAGAAACCCCTCCCCCCCCTCCCCGGCCCAACTGGGCCAAGGCCAGCCGGCCGGCCCACCCCGCGCCTATATGGCCTCCCCCAGGAGGCCACCAAACCATAGCGCACCCCCACACCCCCAGTCGTCCCCCGTTAGAGCTGGGGGCTGGCAGGAACTCTGCAATTCTTAGGATAGAATGTGCCTTTTCCATACTTGAATCCTCTGGTCCCTCCCGATCCGGGGTTTAGGTGAAGCACCCGCCCGTCCTCCCAGGTGTAGAGCCCGTAGCCTGATTCGCGCACGTCGAGCCAGTCCCCTGAAAAACGGAGTCACGGTGGCGCTCCATGCCAGCCACCCCTTTGCGGACATGGTTGCCGTTCCTCATGGTGCCGGCCGTCGTAGCTGTTGCCGTTGGCCCAAGTGTAACCGGCCAGGCCGTCATCTGGCCCTGCACCCAGGGAGCTTGGTCCTCGAAGGTATTTGTCACAAGGTGGCAGAGGGGGAGAGGTACGTCTGGAGCCGCGTGGGAGCCCGTGGCTTTGCGGGTGGATGCCAAAGGGGCTTCCAATGCCCCTTGTGAGTAGGATGATGTTGAAAGAAAGAGGAAGCTGGTGCAGGGGCCGGCGATGTATGCCCATCGCCGTCCATGAAACCCGGCGGAGTATCGCCCCTCGTAGTACGGCCACGGAGGCCGAGCGTCCTCCCGGGGGCGAGATGTCGTTTGCCTGCTCCTCCAGGCACGCGGCCTCGTACACGCAAGCAGCCTGCCGCCGGCCCGTGCCTCGGGCACCTGCTGTGATGATGATAGCGTGCCGGAGTAGACGTCGCCATTGGGTAGCGTGATCTCTCTGGCCCTGAGGCCTGCTGCTGCTGCTGAGTTTGTTCTGAGCTGGGAGCAGCGGTTGGGGTCATTGTTGGGAGGTGAAGGTGGTTGGTGGGCAGCAGGGGCTTTGCATGTCGAATAACTACTGTGGTGGGTGCATAGATAACGAGGTCGACAGCAGTATGATGGTTGGTGTTTTGGTCCTTTCATGTCTCTCCTTTTGCTGGGACATTCATACATACATAAGATGATGATGAAAGAAAAGATGTTATTATGGAGTACATGAGCATTCAAGCATGAGGCAGGTTGGTTGCAGACAAGAGCAGCAGAGGATACTTGATGAGCGAGCAGTTTGCCTACATGAGAAAGAGAAGAGAAGAGAAGAGAAGAGCAGAGAAGCTGGCTGATTCATGTGGATGAAATCAAACAGACCGGGAATACAAGCTAGCTAGCTAGTGGCGATTCGCGTGAGCGTTGGTGGTGTGAACGATTTTGGTATTTATTTATTGACCTGAAGAGTTTTGATTATTTACTAGTAGCGGGCTATGTGCTAATTCAAAAATAAAACAAGAAGCAATAATAACACCGAGTCAGCAGAGCAGAAGGTAGGGGTCGCACAAAACAACTGATATAGTATAACAAACTGGAAGTTAGGGTTGCATGCTGAGTACCATGGGCAGCGTGAGTAGCAGGTATAAGGGTGAGGGGTGATGTCTTGTCCATGGAAGATGAAAGAGAGGGACAAGAAGAGAATGTGTGAACATGAATAAAGAGATGAGAGGCTTAACTACACTTACGTCCTCCGTTCATCTAACAGAGATTACGATCCATCCTCTGGCGACAAGTAAATCCGAGAGAAGGCCGGACCAGTGGTGGACAGTAAGTGGCAACTGAAACAACCTTGATTTCATGAGCATCAGTCTGCCATAAAGAGAGAGCGAGGGAGGAAGGACGGAAATCAAATCAAGAGGTGCTGGCGAGCGATTCATGTGGATTGAATGTGATTAGTTGGGGGTGGTGGAGGGTTACCCGGTGATGAGGTATGATTGGAGCTCTTGACCTACCTAGTGGCTTAAATTAGGGGCTGGGCAGACGGGAGAGAATGGCAATGGAAGACATTCATCACACAGCAGAAAAGAAGAAAAAGACGATTAAGGACGGGCACGCAAAGCTGATGAACGGCAGTACTGGGAGTAATGCACCAATCAAGTGTAGAGAACTGAAGGGAAATGACAACCAAACCAAATCCCCAATGCAGCAATCCTAATGTTAGCAGTTAGATAGTTAGATGTGGGATTGGAGGAGAACAGGGCGTAGAAGGATGAGGAGAAAAACAAAGTTGTAGAAGGTAGTTTGTTGGTGGGTAGGTAGGTAGGTAGGTTGAAGATGTTGAGAGAGGAAGTTGGAAACAAATCCATCCATCCATCCCGTACAACCAAAGGCAAGGGATCTTCTGCTCAGACATCCACATCCAGAGCAGAAAGGGAAACAAGGATAGGAGGAAGGAAAGGGGAATTCAAGCTAGGAAGAGGGAAACGTACCTAGAGAGAGACAGTACGCCCTAGAAGAGCAACGGGAACGCCGGCGAGGGAGGTCGCCTTCTTCCTTCCCTCTTGTGTGCAGCTTCTGCTCCTGCTGTTATAATGCGGTTCTGGTGGTGGATTTGCCAATGATGAGTGAGTGGGGAGTATGAGTTGAGCTGCTTACATATGAGTGCGGTCGCCCACCACCACCACCCGAACTCGAGGAGGAAGAAGAAGAAGAAGAAGAAGCAGAAGAGAGAAGAAGAAAGAAGCAGGCTACTAGCTCTTGTGAATAGAGCAGCAAGGAAAGAGTTGCTTCTTCTTCGTCCTTATTCCATGCAGCTCAGCTAGGATCAGGCTCAGGTGGAGGGCCACGAACAACGTGACAAGACAATTCCTCCCTCCAGCAACAAAAATTTTTTCTCTTATCAATTTATTTAATAACTGACATAGGTTTTATTCTTACCAGCACGCAAAAACATACAAAAAACCAAACAAAATTAATAAAGCAGGCAACAGAAGAGCAGGAGCAGAGGGGATCCTTCCAACGTGGGCTGCCGCCATGTGGACCGCCAGGACAGGCACAGGGCCACACCTCTCCATCCCTTCTTTATTACGTGTGGCTCTTACGACCACTGACTGCATTCTATTTCTTTTCTTTCACGTTGCCTCTAGGTGTCACCACCCTTAGTTGCATCTTCAACGTCCACTCGTGAATGTGAATTTTTTTCCTGGCATCAGTCCAACAGGACATGGATGCGAAAGGTCGCCATCCACCACTGCCCGCAAAATTATCCTCTATTTTTTGAAAAGTCCGCAAGTCAAATAACCAAATACATAGGAGTACAGAGTTTTAAATAGCGCAATTGCAGGTCCACATACAAAACTGCAAAACGGGCCTGACGGGAACTCAAAAATAACACTCTCGAAATCTTCTAGTACTTCTTGTCTGTGAGACAAAGTGAGGACTTTTTTTTTAGCCAACTAGGTTAGAGATGGTGCTGACAGAGGTAGCCGGCCCACGGAGGATAGAATCGTTCAACCAAGATAGAGATAGTTAAGTAGCCCATGTTTGTAATCATGTTCCATTGCCAGTATAGTGGCAAAAGGAGGAGCCTTTCTTCGGCCAGCCTCGCAAATAACATGGCGATAGCCGCAGCACATGGAGCATTGTGAGACACGGGCTGCCAAGAAAAATATCATGTGATGAAACTGCTTCAAGAATGATGGTGGGCTTCTTAACATGACCCTGATATTGCCATTGTAAATCTTCGGGAAAGTTCTCCATTTTCAATGCCTGCGAGGGACTCATGGACTAGGGGGTCTCTCGGGTGTCGGTCTATTGCAGGGCGGATTAATTGGGCCTAAGATAATGTTTTTGTGAAGGTGCCCCCGTGTCCGGTTAGGACTCTGTATAGGTGTGTACGGCAAGTTTAGGTGGTCCGGGTGTTGTGTTATTGGTTTCCTTCTCTGTAACCGCTGTACAAACCCTAGGCCTTCCGGTGTGTATAAAGCCGGGGGAGGGTTAATCAGAGGAACATCAGAATACCATAGGCATACCAGTTAGGGGTTACCCAAACGATACTCGAGGTAGATCCACTCATTGGTAATTCACAATCTACATCGAATACAATTCACAAGCAGACTGTAGGGTATTACCTCCATAAGAGGGCCGCCGAACTTGGGTAAAAGCTGTGTCCTTAGTCTCATGTTACCATTGCATCTGAGACCTACAGCTCGGGAACCCCTACCCGAATCCGCCGTGTTTGACAACGCACATGAGTCAGCGACCAGCCCCCTCTTCTCCGCCTCTCATAACCCAAACACCAACCCACCACCCCAATACTTCCCCCTTAAGCCATCCCCCCACAACCACTATCAACCCACCGATACACCCGTCTCATCCCTACCCACCAAATGGGCACATAGCCACAAACGCCCCATATCCCTACCCTCCAATCCGCCTACTAACCGCCATTTTTCATGAGATGTTCGCTTGTCTGGGGATCACCAGTAGGGATTGATGGCTGCCTTGTTGTCGACAAATGGCGTCGTCTCCGGAGGGCGATTTGTCCCTGGACCTCTTTCGGTTTGGCGCGCTTCGTATTGCGCGCCAACTCGATCGGTCACCTTGACCAGGTCGATTAGCTTCGCCCATCTGGTCAGTCGAATCAGGGTCGGAGGGTCTGAACTACATCGGCGACTATCCGAGGAGATTGTTCTTCGAGGGGTTCGACGGCTCGCAGCACGCCCCGCTTATCCGAAGAGAGAGCCTCTCGGATCGTGGATTCTATCTTCGTGGATCAACATTCAGGGGTCGGCGCTCGTGGTTCTCCCCGACGCTAGATCCGGAGCAGATCGCCAAGTCCGAAGAAGGGAGGGTTAGATCCTGTCGACTCTGACTTCTATGGACGCGTTGGCTTTTAAGTCAGAGCGTCTGCGGGCCCAGAGGTCCATCCGGATAGGACTCCCTTCCGATGAACCGGGCTTCTCTCCGGTACAAGCTTAGAGCTCTGCAAAGTCTCCACTCTCGAGCGCCATCCAGCACGGATGAACTTAAGCGAGGCGCTGGCCTAAAGAGCCATCGCCGTCACCGAAGTTTCATCCCGAAACTACGCCAGTCCCCGAATATGTGCCGAGCCTGAGGAATTTGAGATGTTCCCAACCCACACCCAATTGAGTAGCCACTGTCGAAGATTTAACCGACATGCTCGATATGCTTCCGAAGACAGCGACGGCCATGGAGAAGATGCCGAAGCAGGAACCTGTTCAAGGTACGCCCATGACAGGGGCGCTGGACAGCACACTCCTCATATGACGTATACATGTTGGACACTCCCAAGAAATAAGGACGGCGGCTTCCAGAACGAAACAAGGATGAGCCTATGAAAGAACCACCAAAGCGCCATGTCAGCGGCGCCGATCTCGATCACGCCGGGGAAGGGAAAGTAACACTAGCCACCGGGGAAGAGATACTCGGAAAAAGTAGATGAATTCAATGAACCGCTGTCCCGAACATAATCCGGAGGGAGCAAGAGACCAGTTCAATCCCGAAGACCCCAAAGGTAACAGATTCCGAAGATAGTAAATACTACCCCTCTCCGAGGAGGATGTCAGCCTTGGCGAAGACGATTTTATCGTCCCAAGGAACCGCTAGAGCAGGAGCGCTTCAAGCGACAGCTCATAGAACCCACCGCCAGAGCCTCAAAAAGAAACGCAACAGATCAAGGCAGACAGGACACGCTCAACGAAGATGGACCAAAAGGTCCTAGCGGCTGAGGAGGGTACGGCCAGATCGCCAGACAAAGAGCTACCCCAACGCAAGCTATGCCACAATTCGATGACGATGCCCTAGAGCCAATACCATGAAAATGTAACCAAGCCGATCAGCCCGTCGCGCCTCGTGGACGGGACAGGACAGCCGACGGCGCCGAACACCAGCCCGCTCCACCTCACCATAAAGGCAAGGAGACAGCCAGCGCGGGCTACAATGTATGACATGCATCAGGATCTTGCCAATAGAGCCGGCCAGACCAGATCCATCTACGGATCGAAGGGATATGCACCCACTCGGGATGATGGCCATCAAGCCTAGCGCGACAGAAATAACAAGTCGGAATCAACACGAACTCAAATGTCATCGGAACTCCGTCGCGATTGTAGCTCGATACAGGGGCGACGCCACCAGCTGTGCTTTACCGAGAGGTAATGCGGCACCAGTTTCTGGAAGGTTTAAACCCCGTAAACATCGAGCAGTACGATGGAACGACAGACCCAGCGGTGTGGATCAAAGATTTCCTTCTCCACATCCACATGGCTGAGGAGATGATCCCATGCCATTAAGTATCTACCGTTAAAACTGAAAGGACCAGCAAGACACTGGTTGAACAGCCTCCCAGAAAACTCTATTGGGAGCTGGGAGGACCTTGAGGATGCTTTTCGGGCCAATTTTCAGGGCACTTAGTCGGCCACTGGATGTGGACGATTTGAAGCACGTAGTCCAACAGCCCGGAGAGTCAGCTTGCCAATTCTGGAACCGGGTTCTTAACTTAAAAGAACAAATAGTCGACTGTCCGGATGCCGAAGCCCTAGCCGCATTCAAACATAGCCTCCGCGACGAATGGCTCCCGACAGCTCGGACAAGAAAATCCGAGGACAATGTTGGCCCTTACCGCACTCATGAACCGCTTTTGCGCCGGGAGAAGATAGCTGGTTGGCTCGTAGAAGCAACAACAACGGCGACCCAAGTACCTCAGAGGTCAGGGATGGAAACGGGAAGCCACGGGCAATAAGAACAAAGCGCGAAACAACAGTTGAGAAGGAGAGGACACGGCGGTTAACGCCGGATTCAGTAACTCCAAATCCGGCTCAGCGAAGAAAAGAAGTCATCAAGGGCAACAAGGACGGTCCAGCCTTGGATAAAATATTGGAAAGGCCTTGCCAGATTCCACGGCACCATGGCAAACTGCTACCACACCAACCGTAACTATGGGTTTTTTTAAACAGGCCGGCAAAGTTAATGCCGAAGACAAGGGCAAGGGGCCTCAAAGCGAGGACGATGAAGACTCGCCCCCGAACACTGGAGGGAAAAAAAATAATTCCCCCCTGAGGTAAAAAAGGTGAACATGATCTGTCACCCATATCCCTAAAAGGGAGCGCAAACGCGCACTAAGGGACGTCTACGCCGTAGAGCCGGTGGACCCAAAATTCAACCCCTGGTCGCTTGTTCCGATCACCTTCAACCGAAGGGTACCACCTAACCTGTATCCGTCACGGAGGTTCGGCGGCACTAGTCCTTGACCCCCATCGTTGATGGGTTTCATCTACCAGAGTCCTATGGACGGCGGCAGCAGCCTCAACTTGATTTAGGAGGGGATACTATCCGGAAGATGGGCATAGATCCGTCAAGGATCAAGCCCAGAACACCACCTTCAAAGGGGTAATACCGGGTGTGGAAGCCCGTTGTAAGGGCACTATAACACTGGAGTGGAGTTTCGGCTCCAGACAACTTTCGAAGCGAAGTCTTGATCTTCGACATGTCCCTTCCGCAGTGGCATCACGCACTGCTGGACGAACTGCCTTCACCCGCTTCAACGCGGTCCCACATTATGCCTATTTGAAGCTTAAAATGCCTGGACCTCGAGGGGTCATTCAGTCAAGGAAATACGGAGCGCTCCCTCGAACCGAGGGCACACTGCGGCTCTGGCAGCCGAAGTACAGGGCGGCATCAAGACCGAACCACTCGTCGCTCGTCAAGATCCGAGATTCAGGTTAAACGTACCCCGATCCGCATTGCAGCACGGGGCTCGATGGAACCGCACTGGAATAGCAGTTCGGCCCCGAAGCCTGCCCTCGATAAAGCAAAATATGTACTCGCGTGCATCACTTGCATTCACTAAAATACCTTGGGCAGCAAACGGGGCACAAATTAACAAACGTTCCATAGCACGGCTCGACCGTATTCGGACCTTCCGATTTTCAAATCACAATAGGTTACATAAAGAACCTATTTGACGTATCGTTACATGGTGATACCTTTCCAGGTTACTTTCCGCAGGAGATAGTCACCGGATTCCTCCCCTTCAAGGATATCTCACCAAGGAGAAATGGCGCAGACGTGCAACAGGGCATCACTGGGGTTTTAACCCATTAGATAGGCTCTGTGTAAACCTTTCCCTTGTATACAATTTCAAATATATATATATAAATTATGATTCCTTTGGCAAAATTTTATGTTGGAACGGCTCGACGTGATATAACGAGTTTAAAGGTGATAGTCAAGTATTACGAACGCCGCTTCATGCGGTCAGTAATCTATTTATATTGTCCTCTATCTTCCCTCCTTTACTCCACAATGCCAAAACTATATTTGTGCTGCACACCGGCTTTATAAACCGGGGGCTGTATCCGGCCCTGCACATTCAAAGTCCGAACACCTTTTTTGAGAGTCTTCGGTGTCCTGGATTCTGCGTTATATGCATCAGCTCCGAATTATGTCTTTGGTCTATAGTTGGGTTGCCCGGCTCCTGTGTTTACCATCTTACGTTCCGCACGTTCGGCTAAGTGTGTAAAGGGAGAACTACTGCGATTGTATTTCCGGCTAGTCCGGTCAAGTACCTCAGTAGAGAAAGCCGAAAACTGACTGTCATAATAAGCGAGAGCCGGTCTGCGGTCCGGTGACTTAGTGTCATACTACGAATCATTGCAGATTCATTCCGTGTTATACAAGGGGCTGGTTCTCGTCCAGCCGTGTGGAAAAGGCACCCTAGTTCGGATTGGCCGTACACACACCAGGGGCTAGTCCTTAGCCTCACATTTAAGCTCCTATGGCTAAGTGAAAGCAATAACGCCGCATAATCTGATTGCCTGGTTCCGCACGCATAGACCTCCTTAATGGACCAAGACGTTGGATAAGTGTCGAGATGTGTAATTCGGAACACCCATGTAGTATCTACATGGGGGCTGAAGCCGACGACTGGTAACTTTCAGGTATGAAACGGCCGCAAAGGAGTCAAAATTAAAAACAGGCCGCCTGGGTAAGAGGCGCAAATATAATACATTCATCATGCAAAAGGTTCATGACATAGTTCTACACCACATGATAATTCACTCAAACATTACATCTTTTGAGCATTGGCCCTCGATCGCCCGAGCCCCATCCAGGACCTGGGCGAAGTATCTCTCCGGCTTCCGATGCTCCTTTCCTTGGGGAGGGTTCGGGGTGGACACTTCGGTGGCCTGCATCTTCGGCCATTGCATCTTGACTCTTGCAAAGGCCATCCGCGCACACTCTATACAAGCGGAGCGCTTTATAGCCTCGATCCACGGGCACACGTCGAGCAGTCGCTTCACCAGCCCTAAGTAACTACTAGGGATTGGCTCGGCCGGCCACAGTTGGATGATTAAATCCTTCATGGCCAGCTCCGCCACCCTGTGGAGCTCCACCAGTTGCTTCATCTGGTTGTTCAGGAGGGCGGGGTGTTCGGGCGCAAGGAATTGCGACCAGAACAGCTTCTCCGTCGAATCCCCCTCCCGAGCACGGAAGAACTTCACGGCATCAGCGGCACTCTTCGGCAGATCCGCAAACGCGCCTAGAGAACGCCATAGTCTTGTGAGCAAAGCGTACCACTGACCTCCAAAGACACTCTGCAAAAGAAAGGACTTGCCATCCGCTATGAGTTTAGCCTAGTGGATCTCCTCTCAGGCGCTCCGGGACTCGCTCCGTGCCTTTTCGGCATCCTTGATCGTCTTGGCAAGTTCCAAAGATTGGGCCAAATTCTTTTGCTCCAGGGTCTCGCATTTGCTGATTGCGTCCTTCAGCTCCTGCTCGACTTCGGCCACCCGTGCCTCATGTTGGCGGCGGGCAGCCTGTTCGGCCTTCAGTTCGGCAGCCGCTTTGTCAGCGGCCGCCTTGCTCGCCGTCGCCTCCTTCTTGGCCTTGGCGAGGACACTCTTGAGGGCTTCGACCTCAACAGCGTCAGCTGCTACCACGTACAGACATACATGGGTTAAATTCCCCACGACCAATAGTGTATTTGAATTATATACACATTCCAGTCCGCATACCTTGCGTTTTTTCAAACCGCTTGTTGATGCAGTCTATTTCCTTATCCGCAACTTGGAGCTTCCGATTCAATTCGGAGACCTCCGCGGCATTCGCGGTCGCCGCCAGCATGGAGGCCTGTCATGATAAAATACAGTTACTAAACAATTCCGAAGATTATATCGATCCTCTATCCGGGTTTTTTCAAACCGGATAGAGTCTCGGGGGCTACTGTGTGTAAAGATAGGCTAATTCCTTTCTTTTAAGCAAAGTAAAACGTATTAAGATCATTACATCGCCTACCTCGGAGCCTGTCAGTAGGCTGCTAAAGGCGTCATTCAGCCCGCTCTTGGCGGACTGAATCTTCTCCATCACCGTACCCATCAGGGTACGGTGTTCTTTCACAATGGAAGCACCTTGCAGTGCTTCCTTCAGAGCGTCCGGCGCCCTAGACGTCTCCCGATGGGTGGAGATCGGCGCCGGAACTGGTGCTCCGGTCCCCTCCTTAGTAGGAGGCTCAGAGGTCGATTCCGGAGTCCTACTTGACTCCGGAACAGTATTCGGCGGGAGCCTGGATTGGCTGGGCCCCCCTTCTTCAGGTACCATGGGGGACTTCTCCCCCTGGTCTTCGGCGATCGAGGTATTCACCTCGGTCGCGCCCTTGTCGGCCCTGCCCACTTCCTCCTGACCTGGAGGTGTCCTTTGGGATGACACCTCGATGTCCTCCATGGCGGTAGAAGTAGGGGCTTTCGGTGGCGTGTCGCTCTCCGCCATCTCAGCGGGCAGAGAGCTCCCTTCGGACAGTGGCGTGGCGGGGATAGTGCATAGAGGGCTGAAAAAACAAATAGCGGATTACTCATTGAGCTAAAACAGGTAAGTCGAAATTAATTAAGAGCATCCGAAGACTTACGACTCGGCCAAAGGCTTGGCCCTCGGTTTCCGCTTGGGGATGACCTCAGACTCTGAATCCGAACTGTCCGGAAGGGTCAGCTTCGGCTTCTTCGGAGCGGCCTCTTCAACATCATCAGGGGCCGCTCTCTTCTTCTGGAGAGGGGAATCACTCCCCTCCCCTTCTTCTTCCCCTTTATCCCCGTCATGGGCAGAGGGGAGTTCGGTCTCTCTGGACTTCGTTTTCGGAGGACCCTTGGAGCGGAGGCCGCCTCGCGCCTCTTCGTTCTTCTTCTTCTTTGTTTTCTTTTCAGGCGCCTGGTAAGGCGCCGGTGCCAGCATCTTGGATAGCTGGGGGATCATGGGGTCTTCAGGCTGCGGTGCCGGACTGTTAACCCGCACCGCCTTCGATGTCCAGCCCTGTGATAAGAGGAAGACTAAGATTATACACTTCAGCGTATGTAAGATTGTGCATATTAGTGTTCGGAAGGGATGTTTACCTCCATAGCTGGATGGGTGATGTCGAGCCCAATGTCTTCGGTTTTCTTTGGCCACTCCTTCTGGGCCTTGAATAGCTGCTTCCAGATATTTTTGTGTGTGGTGCCATGGAAGTGCTGAAGGGTTCGAGGGGCTTCGGGGTCGAACTCCCACATAAGGGAGGCCCGAAGTTGGCAAGGGAGGACACGTCGGAAAAGCATCACATACACCACGTTGGTGAGAGCGATGTTGCGATTTATCATATTGGAGATGCGCTTCTGGAGCATCTTCACTTCGGATTGAGACCCCCAATCAAGGGCCTTCTCGGTCCAGGAGGTAAACCTCATGGGGGGTCCGAATCTGAAAGCAGGAGCAGCTACCCAATCGGCGTTGCGGGGTTCGGTGATGTAGAACCACTCCTGCTGCCAGACTTTTACCGTGTCGACGAATGCCCCTTTCGGCCAGACCGCGTTGGCGAGTTTGCTCACCATGGCTCCGCCGCAGTCCACATGCTGGCCGTCGACCACCTTCGGCTTCAAATTGAAGGTTTTGAGCCACAGGCCAAAGTGTGGGGGGATTCGGAGAAGAGCCTCACACACGACTATGAAAGCCGAGATGTGGAGGATTGAGTTCGGGCTAGATCGTGGAAATCTAGCCCGTAGAAGAACATGAGACCCCGAAGGAAGGGGTGAAGAGGGAAGCCGAGCCCTCGAAGGAAATGAGGGATAAAAACGACCCTCTCCCCGGGCTCTGGTGTGGGGATGACTTGGTTCTCCTCCGGAACTCGGTGCGCGATGTTCAGAGACAGGTAGCCCCCGCGCTTGAGGTCCTCGATGTCCTTGGATGTGACAATCGAGGCCTCCCACTTGCCCTTTGAGCCATATCCGGCCATGGCTGAGTGGCGGCGGCGGCTCCGAAGAAAAGACTTGAGGCTATGGGCGCTAGAGCTTTGGGGAGGTTGGGGAACAGAAGCGAGATGATGGTGTGAGGTGAAAAAAAGGGACTACCCTTCCCCTCTTATAGGTTGTGGAGTATACCAAACGTCCCTCCCAGTGCCATAAAACTCGCATGTTCCCGATGAAATCATGCTTAAGGCGCGGTTGGATTACCCAAATCCCGTTGATGAGTATCTCTTAAAGGATGGGCACGATCTCTGTTTTGATAAGACGTGCCAATAGAGGCTTGGCCTCGAACCGCGAAACGAGGACACACGATGGTTCGATATATGAAAGGATAAGTGTGTCGCTTCACTAAAAAGTTGTCAGTAAAAGATATTGTTCCCATTCGGATGCCTGGCCTTCGCGGCTAAGGGTTGTATTAAATAATGCAGAGACGGACATAACGCCTTTTTATGCATGAAGCTTGTTCAAGTATTTGGAGGAAGGAACCCGCCTTGCAACGCCGAAGACAATTCGTACGCCGGATACATCGTCATTGAAGGCTGGTTCAGGGGCTACTGAGGGAGTCCTGGACTAGGGGGTCCTCGGGTGTCCGGTCTATTTGGCATGGGCCGGATTATTGGGCCTTGAAGATAATGTGGAAGGTTGCCCCCGTGTCCGGTTAGGACTCCTGTATATGTGTTACGGCAAGTTTAGGTGTCCGGGTGTATGGTTTCCTTTCTCTGTAACCGACTCTAAACAACCCTAGGCCCTTCCGGTGTGTATATAAGCCGGATGGGTTTTAGTCCGTAGGAACAATCAGAATTACCATAGGCATACCAGTTAGGGTTTAGCCATTACGATCTCGAGGTAGATCCACTCTTGTAATCATCATCTACATCGAATACAATCAAGCAGGACGTAGGATATTACCTCCATTAAGAGGGCCCGAACTTGGGTAAAAGCTGTGTCCCTTCGTCTCCTGTTACCATTGATCCTTAGACCTACAGCTCGGGACCCCCTACCCGAGATCCGCCGGTTTTGACAACGACACATGCAGTCAAGAGATCCCTGACCACCCTCTTGCTTCTGAGATTGCCAAGAGCCTCTCGGTGTCTGCCACAATTGGCTTTCTCAGGTACTGAGGTCCAAACACCTCCACCACGGCAGTTGCAAACCTGACCATGGCATCTTCACATGTGCTCCCAGACATCCGTAGGTACTCGTCCCATGAATCAGCGGCCGTGCCATATGCAAGCATCCGGAGTGCGGCCGTACACTTCTGGTAACTAGAGAACCCAATCATTCCCATGACGCCCTTCTTCAAGATGAAGTAGCCATCATAGAACAGACGCCATGGTACAAACTGTTGGGAACGTTGCATGGAAAACAAAAAAATTTCTACGCACACGCAAGATCTATCCATGGAGATGCATAGCTACGAGAGAGGGAGAACATCTACATACCCTTGTAGATCGCTAAGTGGAAGCGTTTATCAACGCGGTTGATGTAATCGTACACCTTCACGATCCGTTCCGATCAATCACCAAACGTACGGCACCTTCGCGTTCAGCACACGTTCAACTGGATGACGTCCTCGCCTTCTTGATCCAGTAAGAGGGATGAAATAGTAGATGAGTTACGGCAGCACGACGGCGTGACGACGGTGGTGGTAAAACTACTAATCATACATAAAACTCAACTGATATACAAGTACAAAAGTAGTATATATAGCTGGGCCGGCCGGTAGCCAGCTTTTGCATTTGCCTGCATCGCATCCAACCCACGGTTGAGTAGAATAGAATATATTCCGTCTGTCGCTCTGTCTCTTCCTAGCTGTATAATAGATCTGTCTCTAAAAAAAGGTTGTATTACATATACGGAAGTACTTCACACACGACACAACAGGGAACGACACCGGGATATAGCAAGCTTTGGACGACCGATCCATCCATCCATCGCCCGCTGCGTACGTATCTCTTCCCTTTCCTTTCGCCTCATGCAACTACTACGATACAACACATGCACGGCTTCACTTTACTTAACTTTTTTTTTTTTTTTACTTTACCTGCTGGGTGCCATGCCATGCCAACCAACTTTCCAATAGGAAAACAAAATCAATCAATCATTCATACTGGCATATTGGAGCGTACACACACACACACATAAATAATCTGGCTTATTTGACTTTTGTGAACCCTTTTTTTCTTCTTAATCATGAACAAGTTTTAGGTAACATATACATGGATCGATTGATAGGGGTATATCTTTTTCAGACGCTCGGCCGAAAGATGCATCCATACATCAAATCAAACACATTAAGGGAGAAAGAGGGCTATACTAAGTGGCGCCCGTTGGTTGGCTGCGGTGGGAACATTTTATTTTCTTATTCTTAGATGGAGGCGAGGTTTCTTTTTTGAGATGGTCTTTTTTAAGATGAAGGTGAGTTTTTTTTTTCCTGAGACGAAGGTGAGGGCACACGTATATTTTTTTTAGATGGAAATGAGCGCACAGCTTGCCACACGGCACTTGTTGATTGGCTGAGTGAGGAAGTTCTTCTTAATATGAAGGTGAGGATTTTTCCTCTTTTTTCGAGATTGAGGTGAGGACCCATGTATTTTTTTTTCTGAAATGGAAACAGGCGCACAATTTCCTCTCAAGTGGCGTCACCCTGGTGGCGCCCCAACCGGTAGTGTACTACACATCCACGCTAGCTAGCTTAATCCCTAGGAGCATCTCCAATAGCTGCTTCATGTGTAAAAATAACTGATCTACCACACACAAAGATTTTTAAAACAATGCGTAAACAGGCATGTACATACGTTTGCTACATACTACTCCCTCCGTCTCATAATATAAGAGCGTTTTTGACACTACACTAGTATAAAAAACGCTCTTATATTATGGGACGAAGGGAGTACTATATAATTTAATTCTTTCATGGAAATCACGGGAAATTCCCGACAGACCAGCCAAGCTGCTCCTGGCCGCCACCTGTACGTGGTACTCCCTCCGTAAAGAAATATAAGAGCGATTAGATCACTAAAGTAGTGATCTAAACGCTCTTATATTTCTTTACAGAGGGAGTACATAACTAGCAAATTCACATGTAGATCTAGAATATATTCGCTGCCTACCTCCATTGCTGCAATCTGTAACAGCAGAAAGACACAAAGAACCTTTGCTTTGATCAACCCATATATCTAGGTATCATTCTCCTCCCTTTTCCATGCAACTACACCCCACCATACACCCTACACTACTTTACTTTACTTTCTACTGGTTGCCAACTACCTGCACATAACTAATCAACTAACCACCCAATTTTTCCACAAAAAACTAACCACTCAATTTTAATTGCCTCGCAAGAAAGCAAAACTAAACCAATCACCATGCGCACGTCATAATAATGCCACATATATTTTTTGATTTTTTTTTGAATTGCTTACCACATGTGTCACGTGGTATGGCAAATATGATCTGACTTCTTTCTATTAATAAAAAAAATCGTATCAACAAGCTACATAGTCTGATATATAGCGGTATATGTTTTGCATGCAGGCGATCGAGCTAATAAATGAAAGCTAGAACATATACTAGCACTAAGAGTAACCTTCACAGCATATGAACATATACTATTAAGATAATAACAACCAATTTTCTAATTTGGGGAATAACGTGCTTTGCTCTTCATTCTTGTGTTTTACATTTGGCTGTGAAGGTCCCTGTTGCTGTTGTTGGCTGTCCTATGTGACACTTGAGGTCAGGTCACCTCGACTCGAACGTGACCGAGACAATTCGGCCCCTCGAACAAAATATTTTTTGTTTATATATATACTACTCCCTCCATTCCTAAATATTTGTCTTTCTAGAGATTTCAACAAGTGACTACATACGGAGCAAAATGAGTGAATCTACACTCTAAAATATGTCTATATACATCCGTATGTGGTAGTCCATTTGAAATATCTAGAAAGACAAATATTTAGGAACGGAGGGAGTAGTTTGTATTTATTAAAGCAGCAATTGCTCGATGGATCGATCGATCTGCACATGACAAAAACCAAAACAAAATAATAAAGCAGAGAAGAGAAGAGGGGCTCACATCCACGTGGCGCCATGTGACCGCCAGACCAGGCCCAGGGCCACCACTCTTCTCTCCCGGCCTTTATGCAGCAGCGCCAGACGCAATCCATCCCATATAAGTGCTGACCCTGGCCATTTATTCCGACATGTGTAGTGCATTCCCTATGTATGTATATACGTCGTATGTCATTTATTTCGACTCAGTTTAAATTTGAACTAAAACGACGACAAGTATTTTTGAACAGAGGGAGTAGCTAGGAGCAATGTATCCAAGTGAGTGATGAGTTCCTGGCTCCAGCATACATACATCAATACATGTTTCCTGCTGCAATTGATCTTCTCCCACCCACGAATATACATACATCAATACATGCGTCCAGACCTACATACACCGCTCAAAAGTAGCAGTAGTAACTGGCCCGGCCGGTAGCCACCTTTTGCATGCATCCCATCCAACCCACGGTCAAGCCGACCTGAGTAGAACATATTCCATCTGTGAGTGTATCTCTCTGTTCCTACTTGTATAAAGATCAGGATAAAAAAGGATCAAGGATGCCTTGGACGACCGATCGGCCGCTTCCCTTTCCTTCCGCCTGATGCAACCTATTACAATGCAACACACATGCACTACTTTACTTTACTTTGTTTTTTCCTTTGGGAATTTTATTTACTTTACCGGCTGGGATGTCATGCCAACGAACTTTGCAACATGAAAAGAAAACCAATCAATCATTCATACTGCATATTGGGAGTGCGCGCGCGCGCGCGCGCGCACACACATATATATATATATATATATATATATATATATATGACTCCTCTTTGGTACTCCCAGGAGTACATACTCCTACCTCTTAATGGGTGTACCCAACGGCTAACAAATCTATGAAGGAATAATCGATTTAATATTCATTCAACGATTTGCATGCATGGACGCGCTCAGCTCGGCAACTCCTCCCAAGAAACAAGGGATAGGATAAGGTAGTTTCAGTTTTTTAGCACAACAGTGTAACACCCCGGTAGTTAAGCTACAATAATACCACGCTAATGATGCCACGTCACCTCGGTTACTGTTGATAGGCACGCGTTGGTTCGAGACCGAGTCAAATTTAAATTTAAATACTAAGTGAAATCCAAAAGTTCACAGTCACGAAAACTAAAATGTGGGTCAGGTGGCAAATATTCACTTCTTAATATTGGTGGTGAACCAACATTTTTGCAAAGTGTTTAAATGCCCTAAAGTAATTAAAGCAGTGGCAAAACAATTAATTAAATGCCTTTTATCATTTATAAAATATCAAACTATTTTAGTTAGGAGAGAAACTTTTTGTGGCAGTGGGTTAAACCATAACACTAATTTAGAAACTATTTTTGTAATTTATAAAACTAAAATAAATAGAAAACAAAATAGAAAAATACTAAACAGAAAATAGTAAGAAAAAGAAGAAAAAAGAGGAAACCCTCCCCCACCTCCCCGGCCCAACTGGGCCAAGGCCAGCCGGCCGGCCCACCCGCGCCTATAGGCCTCCCCCAGGAGGCCACCAAACCCTAGCGCACCCCACACCCCCACTCGTTCCCCCCCCCCCGCGTCTCCCTCGCCCCCCCCCCCCCCCGGATCTGGATCGGGGGAAACGGCGCCCCAACCCCATCACATCAGCGCCCGCCCCTGCACGATGCCGCCGGCGCTCCTCGTCGCCGCCTCGTCCACCTACTCGCCCTCGCGACGGATACGCCCCGACCACTTCCCGAGCCCGACCATGCCGTCGCCGGATCGCCTCGTCGCCGCCGCCCGAGGACCTCGCCGGAGGCCACGACGCCAGACCTCCCCGCCGGGCCTGCTTCCTCCTCCTCGTCGGCCTGCCTCCACTCCGCGCGCCGCTCCGTCCTCCTCTACAACCGCCCCGTCCCTACGAATCCGGGAGGCACGGCCTCGCTCTCCTCCTTCCCTGCCTCTGCCGAGGCCGACCATGTGCACGCGCACCCACCGCGTCGGCCACATTGTCACCCCCCTTGCAGTTCATTGGAAGTGCAAAAGAACATGAGGTTGCAAGACGATGCTTTGTGATGAGGACAAGTGAGGAAAAAACAAACTGCAGCCCCGCGCCCGCCCGCTCGTGCGTGGCTGCGCCCGCTCGCGGAGCGCTCCCGCGCCCCTATCTCCGCCGTTCCTCTCACGCGCCTCAGCTCCTCCTTCGCGCCCTCCCCGTGTGGCCGCGCGCCCCGCCGCGGCCTCGTCCCCTTGTCGCTCACGCCGTTTCCCCCTGCCCCGTTCGCCCATGACGGCGCCCCCTGGCTGCGCTCGGCGCTCCCTGCCCCGGCGGCCTCGTCCCGCCCTGCGGGCGGGTGCTCGCTCGGGTGCGCCCGTACCCGTTAGCGACCAAACCCGCCAAGGCCCCTAGGGCCTATGACAAACGGGGCCCAGCCCCAGGAAATTTTATAAAAATAATAATAATAAGAATAATAAAATAAATAAATAAATATGAATTAATAAAATTAATAATTAATTAATTAATTAATTAACTTAATTAATCTGCTTTAATTAAACTAATTACACTTAGTTAAACTAATCACCTAATTAGGACTAATTAGTTCTGCCTAATTAACCTATGACATCATGCTGATGTCATGATGATGTCAGCAAGCACTGTTTTGGATAATGTTGAATTTAAATAAATAATTAAATTCCAGAAATTGACTTAAACTTTAAAAATTAATATAAAATAATCCGTAGCTCAGATGAAAATACTTTGTACATAAAAGTTGCTCAACATGACGAGACGAATCCGAACACGCGGTCCGTTTGTCCGTCACACGTCCCTAACTAAAGGAACATGGAACCGTCCCCCTCCGGTCATCTGTCTGACACAGGTCCGGAACCGGGAAAACATTCCCGGATGAATTCCCCCTCCGCCAGTATCACCCGGCACTGCGTTAGATCACCTCTGTCACCGCGTATTACCATGTCATACTTTGTGTAGCACTTGTTTGCCGTGTATTTATTCGTTTCCTCCCCCTCTTCCCTCTCGCTAGAACCCTGACACCGACGTCGTCCCCGAGACCGACGCAGCTCAGGAGCCCGACGCCACCGTTGACGACCCCTCCTTCTTGCCAGAGCAACCAGGCAAGCCCCCCCCTTTTGATCATCCCGATATCGCCCATTCTATTTCTCCTGCTTGCATTAGATTTTGCTACTGCTACTGTTTATCCTATTCTGCTGCATAGCCTGTTTATTGTAACCTGCTATTAAAACCTTACCTGCTTATCCTAAACTGTCTAATATAGGCTGGGTAGAGACCTATTAGTGACCCCACTTATCCCGACTGCCCCGCTGGAGTTTCAGAAGACCCGATCAACGGGATCGAAGACCAGACCCCGCACCGCACCTCACTTTTCCCTTTGTTGTTCAACACTACTGGGTTACTATCGCGTGCCGAGGGTGACCCCTCATCAGCACTTCTGATGATAACCTTGTAGGTTAGTTACTCGGGCGTGGTAAGCGAGGGTGATTTCCTCCTACACCACCCCCGATACCGACATCGTCGTGCAATACCTCAAGTGTGAACCTCGAGGGTGGTCCCTCTTACGTTCACCTTGATGGTTACCATTGAGTGGAATTCACCGGGGGTGATTCCTCGGGTTTTTCCCTTTGATGTTTGGACACACGGATACTTGGACTTTACCACTGTTGCTTGGAAAGGCGGGTCGACCCTGAGGGGTACCCGCGTGTGATGTGAAGACGGGTTGACCTGGATGGTGCCCGAGTGAGAGTACGAGGCGCGGCCGGGCATTCTTAGCCCTTGCAGCAACTCCTCGAGATGGGGCGACGGGGTCACATCTTTTGTGAGTCTCTGCTCGTTACCGCAAGCCCCTAGTCCACTACGATTTGGATATTTGATCTGAGCAGGCCTCTGGCCTGATAGCACTAACCATCACGTGGGCATAGTATGGGCGTTCTGCATCGTATGCATCAGCCGAAAACTCTGTCAGACGTCCAGTTCAGCCTGGCGTCATGGCTGGGCCGGCACAATCCTGCAGTGGTGGAGCCTGGTTCGCCCTGCTCGCAACGACCCGGAGTGCACAGGGCGATGGCCCATGACCCCTGAGCGCTTAGGATATAGACCGACGGGGACCTCTCTGCTGAGCTGTAGGTAGGGTTGCGGTGTATTGTTTGACCGAGGCCGGGCATGACCCAGAAAGTGTGTCCGGCCGGAGTTAAGCGAGCGTGGTGGGTAAGTTGGTGCACCCCTGCAGGAAAGAACATTTCTATCGATAGCCGGTCTTACGGTAAAGGTCACTCGGAGTTGTATCCCGATCGATACAGCTAGTACTTGAGATGAGACCTGGATACTATGGCTCTGGGATTGCTTCTCGCAGGGAGTCGAGAAGGGATCTCAGGACGAGGTTGATGACTGTATGGCTCTGGGATTGCTTTCTCGCAGGGAGTCGAGAAAGGATCTCTGGGTGAGGTTGATAACATTACTACTACTTTATACTGTGCTATCTACTCTCTTCGATTGCTGCAAGACCGCTGAAGATGGTGAAGATGCTAGTCTTCGATAGGACTAGTCTCTCTCTCTATTCTGGCATTTCTGCAGCCCAGTCCACATATACAGCCTTCCTTTGATAATGTTGCATATGTAGTGTAGATCCTTGCTTGCTGAGTACTTCTGATGAGTACTCACGGTTGCTTTGCTTTCTTTTTTCCCCCATATCCAATTGATGCCACCAGATGACGGAGCCCCTGAGACAGCTGCCCCGCCGACGATCGCTACTACTACCCCGAGGGTGGCTACTTCTATGAGCTGGCTGACGACTAGGAGTAGGATCGGAGGGTCCCAGGCAGGAGGCCTGCGCCTTTCAATCGTAGTGTTTTATTTTGCCCCGCCTTTCTAAAGGCCTGTCTGTAACTTTGTTATATCTGTACTCAGATATCTAACGCTTCCGCTGATGCTTGTTTGTCATCAAGCTTTTGTATTCGAGCCCTCGAGGCCCTGGCTTGTAATATATGCTTGTATGACTTTAATTATGTTTTAGAGTTGTGTTGTGATATCTTCCCGTGAGTCCTTAGGCTTGATCGTGTGCAATTGCGTGTATGAATAGTGCACGATCGAGCCGGGGGCGTCACAAGTTGGTATTAGAGCCGACTGCCTGTAGGAAGCCCCCTTTCCAACTCCTTGGCCGAAGTTGAGTCTAGTGTCCGAAAACTGTTTTACTAACTTGGCTGTGTGGCTTACGGGCCCACGTCGCCAATTGGGTGGTATTAGGATCTTTTATTCCTCGTCTATACTCTGGGATTCTGATCCCTCTTTTATTCGGGTTAAATGATTTTACTAATTATAACTCTAGGTTCTCGATACCACTTCCTACCGGAGAGCCCCTCACAGCAGATTATCGCCTGCTTCACCAGAAGACTCTGAAGATACTCCTCGATGAATCCCGAGACCCTATGCCACTGCGTTGCAGTTCCTGACCACCGATAAACTCCGATGGATAACTAGTTACACTTGTCGCTCACATATTCATTTTAGTTACTCTCTGGTTTCATCCGAACACCCCTACGAATAATTCCTCACACTTATCGGGGATTCGTTCATCCCCAGTAGTTCAACTGTCCCACAAAACTCTTTGAAATGCAATTCGATCTCCCGAAGATCCTCTGCAGCCTAGTGCTCCTGAAAGTCTTGTCTGCCTGCATTACTGTTAAATCCATATGTCCGGGAATATTCAATAACATCCTTTGCCATTGCCATTCCGTGTCTGTTGATTCAATCTGCTACGAATACCCGCAACCATCAGTTGTTTTCTATTAATTCATCCTTCCCGCTCTGACGTCATTCTGGACATGAACTGGTTCTCGGTATCCTTGATTGATTGGCCGTCTAATTCTAATCAACATATTCATTTTTTTATCAGAGCCTCTGCCTCTGATCCCCTGATTTTGAAGTCGTAAACCCTTCGCATTCAAGCTTCGGCTTATTCAGATGTTTCTATAAACCGATGCCATTGCATCCCTTCGTCCCTGATTGATTACCGATACTCATATCAACTCCGTCGTGAATCGCCAGATCCATTGTTGGGTTGTTATTCGACAGTGTCCTTAACATCTGAAATCTTGTGAGTTCTTCCCTGATGCAAATACCTTCGGTAAATTGTATCATCTGCTTTGACTTCAACACTTTGCTTTCGAACTCGTATCCCTTGCTTTGGATTATGGTTGTATAGACTCGTAAAATGCCCCGATGGGTTGAACTTATGCCTTCCATAATCCGTGTGAACCCGAGAGTTCTCACGAGTCATACTCTTCTGGTGCTTAGCCAGATAAAATTTCAACACTACAACTTCTTCGGAGACGAGATCTGAATGAAAGGTTATGCATTAAAGAAGTGGGAGTCGACCTTGAACCTTTGTGTTCATGCCCGTGGAACAGATGTAGAACTTATCATGGAAGCTGCTCGTAAAAATAACTATTTCCTTGGAATTAGTTTATCCTGTATCTGTGAATTGATCCTTTGCAATCGTGGTTCCGACCATATTTCCCCTTTGATTCCATTTCCCGGACAAGTTAAAATACTTGTCTTCTGCAGATCATTTCACATGTCCAACCTCTATTCTAATCTACCTTCAAGAATTGCCCCATGTTGTATCGAGGATATTGCGTCATTGCACTACCTCTTGAAAATTCTTTTTCTTGGAATGGTACTCCATCCCATCACTCCTAGCCCGATTGGCTATATCATTGTCGTGTCGATTTTTAATTATGCTACCTGGTCCTTATGCTCGGAGCAACTCCCGACGATGAGCTAGGCTTACGTCGATCTTCCTCATCTTACCATTTCACCTCGAACAACAAGCTTGACTTCGAGCTTGTGTCGAATCCGTGTTTCCCATAGCCTTTCACTTCCTCCTTCCTTTTGCTTGTTGTCGTCGCTGCTCGATGGCCTCTTCCTAGAGTCCATCGACAAATTATCGTGATCACCGTCAACACTTTGGCTTCTTCAGAGATGTCAATTAAACTCATGGCTAAAAATACCATCTTTGCCCCTCGATGAATTATGTGTCCTCAACAACATTCCTGACTTCCTGCCAACACAGACCTGGTTGTGTTTGGTTATACCTTACGTTCCTTGCTATTCTTGAAATCATTCCTTTGCATCTCTTGTGATCATCAGACCCAACTCTTACTTGAAACACCCTACCAGTGCTACCTCAAAGCATGACCGTGGTATTCTGAATATCCACGAGAACATTGGAAGCACATTGCCAAATGTTTTTGCTCTATTATCCAAACACCGTGGTGTGGGTAATATCATGATTCTTTCCTCACCCTTTTGTCTAAATACTTTTGAACTTGCTGTCCTATCATGTATATCATGCTCCGCTTTTCCTAGGGAAGGATATACCCTCAATTCTTGTGTGCAAACACATTTTCCTTTCCTTTGGTCTGATTAATCCTGATAATCACATTTTCCTTTCCATTGGTTTGTTAATCTTTCTTGTGATCTATATGATATAAGAAGGAATGATTCCCTGCTTATGAAAACACCTCGGTCTACAACTCAGTCAGTAAGACCCTGTTACTATTGTTCATGACATTCCGGTAACCACCGATGGACGGGAACCTTGCCTATTGGTCCGCCTTGTTTCAACGAGCAGGAAAATGGTTCTATTCGTCTCTCGCCCTTGGTACCAGCGTTGTTACCAACAAAACTGACAGGCTATCCTCTGACATGACTTGCTATCATGACCGTACAAGATGTCACTGTTCCTACTACTTCTAACCCACATGGTGGGCCATAACCCACAGTTCCACATGATCGAAACCTGACTGTCCTATACATCCCCTGTTCCAAAAGATATTCCTCGCGCGTGGCCTCGTATGTAATTCACGAGTCATCTTCTGATGAGATCATCAATTCTGGTATCAGACACAATACTTATTCCCGTTGCTATGAACCCTTTTCACGCCCTGTTTCAGGCACCGAACGATTGCCTGCCCGCTTGAAACTTCTCATGATACCTCCTTACTTTGCTCTCGATAATTTCAAAGGTTTCAACTCGAGAGCTACTTTCCGCCACCTTCCCTGTTGTTATCGACCAGATAGTCAACCATGCAGAGGTCCGTTCTCCCTGAATACCCACCCTTATTCTTTCGTAAGTACGATGGCGATCCCGAAGAAAAGAGGACGACTTCATCATGATGCCCTGATGCAGTGAATTCAAGACATCAATGTAGTGGATCTACCTCTTCGAGAAGAGCAACCAAGACCGAGAAGAATCGTTAGAATTTCGTACCCTGAACTTTCCCCCTACTCCCCTCTTAAATCTCGGGACGAGATTTCTTGTAGTGGAGGAGATTTGTAACACCCCGGTAGTTAAGCTACAATAATTCCACGCTAATGATGCCACGTCACCTCGGTTACTGTTGATAGGCACGCGTTGGTTCGAGACCGAGTCAAATTCAAATTTAAATACTAAGTGAAATCCAAAAGTTCACAATCACGAAAACTAAAATGTGGGTCAGGTGGCAAATATTCACTTCTAAATATTGGTGGTGAACCAACATTTTTGCAAAGTGTTTAAATGCCCTAAAGTAATTAAAGCAGTGGCAAAACAATTAATTAAATGCCTTTTATCATTTATAAAATATCAAACTATTTTAGTTAGGAGTGAAACTTTTTGTGGCAGTGGGTTAAACCATAACACTAATTTAGAAACTATTTTTGTAATTTATAAAACTAAAATAAATAGAAAACAAAATAGAAAAATACTAAACAGAAAATAGTAAAGAAAAAGAAGAAAAAGAGAAACCCCTCCCCCCCCTCCCCGGCCACTCGGTCAGCGGCTCCAGAGGTTAGCTGGCGTCATGGCTGGGCCGGCACAATCCTCAGTGGTGGAGCCTGGTTCGCCTGCTCGCAACGACCCGGGAGTGCCACAGGGCGATGGCCCATGACCCTGAGCGCTTAGGATAAGACCGACGGGGACCTTCTGCTAGCTGTAGGTAGGGTTGCGGTGTATTGTTGACCGAGAGGCCGGGCATGACCCAGAAAGTGTGTCCGGCGAGTTGAGTTAAAGCGAGCGTGGTGGGGTAAGTTGGTGCACCCCGCAGGAAGAACATTTCTATCGATAGCCGGTCTTACGGTAAAGGTCACTCGGAGTTGTATCCGATCGATACAGCTGACTTGAGATGAGACCTGGATTACTATGGCTCTGGGATGCTTCTCGAGGGAGTCGAGAAGGATCTCAGGAGAGGTTGATGAAGTATGGCTCGGGATGCTTTCTCGCAGGGAGTCGAGGAAAGGATCTTGGGTGAGGTTGATAACATTACTACTACTTTTACTGTGCTATCTACTCTCTTCGATGTGCAAGACCGCTGAAGATGGTGAAGATGCTAGTCTTCGATAGGACTAGTCTCTCTCTCTATTCTGGCATTTCTGCAGCCAGTCCACATATACAGCCTTCCTTTGATAAGTTTGCATATGTAGTGTAGATCCTTGCTTGCTGAGTACTTCTGATGAGTACTCACGGTTGCTTTGCTTTCTTTTTCCCCCTATCCAATTGATGCCACCAGATGACGAGCCCCTGAGACAGCTGCCCCGCCGACGATCGCTAACTACCCCGAGGGTGGCTACTTCTATGAAGCTGGCTGACGACTAGGAGTAGGATCGGAGGGTCCCAGGCAGGAGGCCTGCGCCTTCAATCGTAGTGTGTTATTTTGCCCCGCCTTCTAAAGGCCCGTCTGTAACTGTGTTATATCTGTACTCAGATATCTAACGCTTCCGCTGATGCTTGTTTGTCATCAAGCTTTGTATCGAGCCCTCGAGGCCCTGGCTGTAATATATGCTTGTATGACTTTAATTATGTTTTAGAGTTGTGTTGTGATATCTTCCGTGAGTCCTTAGGCTTGATCGTGTGCAATTGCGTGTATGAATAGTGCACGATCGAGCGGGGGCGTCACACAAGTTGGTATTAGAGCCGAATGCCTGTAGGAGGAAGCCCCCTTTCCAACTCCTTGGCCGAGTGAGTCTAGTGTCCGAAAACTGTTTACTAAACTTGGCGTGTGGCTTCGGGCCCACGTCGCCAATTGGGTGGTATATAGGATCTTTTATTCCTCGTCTATACTCTGGGATTCTGATCCCTCTTTTATTCGGGGTTAAATGATTTTACTAATTATAACTCTAGGTTCTCGATACCACTTCCTACCGGAGAGCCCCACAGCAGATTATCGCCTGCTTCACCAGAAGACTCTGAAGATACTCCTCGATGAATCCCGAGACCCTTTGCCACTGCGTGTGCAGTTCCGACCACCGAATAAACTCCGATGGATAACTAGTTACACTTGTCGCTCACATATTCATTTAGTTACTCTCTGGTTCATCCGAACACCCTACAGAATAATTCCTCACACTTATCGGGGATTCGTTCATCCCCAGTAGTTCAACGTCCCACAAAACTCTTTGAAATGCAATTCGATCCCCGAAGATCTCTGCAGCCTAGTGCTCCTGAAAGTCTGTTGCCGATTACTGTTAAATCATATGTCCGGGAATATTCAATACATCCTTGCCATTGCCATTCGTTGTCTGTTGATTCAATTGTACGAAACCCGCAACCATCAGTTGTTTTCTATTATCATCCTTCCCGCTCTGACGTCATTCTGGACATGAACGGTTCTCGGTATCCTGATTGATTGGCCGTCTAATTCTAATCAACATATCATTTTTTTATCAAGGCCTCTGCCTCTGATCCCCTGATTTGAAGTCGTAAACCCTTCGCATTCAAGCTTCGGCTTATTCAGATGTTTCTATAAACCGATGCCATTGCATCCCTTGTCCCTGATTGATTACCGATAATCATATCAACCGTCGTTGAATCGCCAGATCCATTGTTGGGGTTTATTCGACAGTGTCCTTAACATCTGAAATCTTGTGAGTTCTTCCCTGATGCAAATACCTTCGTGAAATGTATCATCTGCTTGACTTTAACACTTTGCTTGAACTCGATCCCTTGCTTTGGATTATGGTGTTATGACTCGTAAAATGCCCCGATGGGTTGAACTTATGCCTTCCATAATCCGTGTGAACCGAGAGTTCTCACGAGTCATACTTTCTGGTGCTTAGCCAGATAAAATTTTCAACAATAATCTTACCTGCTTATCCTAAACTGTCTAGTATAGGCTGGGTAGAGACCTATCAGTGACCCCACTTATCCCGACTGCCCCGCTGGAGTTTCAGAAGACCCGATCAACGGGATCGAAGACCAGACCCCGCACCGCACCTCACTTTTCCCTTTGTTGTTCGACACTACTGGGTTACTATCGCGTGCCGAGGGTGACCCCTCATCAGCACTTCTGATGATAACCTTGTAGGTTAGTTACTCGGGCGTGGTAAGTGAGGGTGATTTCCTCCTACACCACCCCCGATACCGACATCATCGCGCAATACCTCAAGTGTGAACCTCGAGGGTGGTCCCTGTTACGTTCACCTTGATGGTTACCATTGAGTGGAATTCACCGGGGGTGATTCCTCGGGTTTTTCCCTTTGATGTTTGGACACACGGATACTTGGACTTTACCACTGTTGCTTGGAAAGGCGGGTCGACCCTGAGGGGTACCCGCGTGTGATGTGAAGACGGGTTGACCTGGATGGTGCCCGAGTGAGAGTACGAGGCGCGGCCGGGCATTCTTAGCCCTTGCAGCAACTCCTCGAGATGGGGCGACGGGGTCACATCTTTTGTGAGTCTCTGCTCGTTACCGCAAGCCCCTAGTCCACTAAGATTTGGATATTTGATCCGAGCAGGCCT